>CATIWQ010033499.1:0-28482 GCA_949673415.1 Euphorbia schlechtendalii
GGTATTCTAATACAAAAATTAAAAAGAAATAAAAGAAGAAGGAGAATTACAACATTATTTATAATAACATGGAATAAAAATAATTCCTAGGCCAAAAAATAAAAATTAAAAGAAAAGAAAATGAACATGGAATTTGCAGCTCTAGGAACTCAAAGGCTTTACCCTTTTGGCATGAATCCACTTCGGCGTGTCCGTTCGAACCCCGGGAGCGTTCCTCGTTCGTTTTGGTTTATTGTGATTTAATTTGAAAAGTTTGATGTAAAAGTCCAAAAATCTTCATTTAATTCTTGGGATTTTAGTGTAATTTAATTGAAAAAAAGAATTGGTTGGTTGGAAAATAAAGTGTTTATTTATCCAAAAGATAATCAGACTCGGGTTCTAAATTTATTTTAAACCCGAGAATATCTAAGGGTTTAAGAAGAAAAGATGAAAAAATTTGAGACCCGAAAGTGTTTTAGATCCAAGAAAAAGTTAGAAGAATGTGAGAAATATTTTTTTTTTGTTCTGAAAGGGAGAGTTTTTCTCTCTGAATATCCGGGCCTCGTGTACTGAAAAAGACCCGACTATTTATAGAAAAAAAGAAGTCCCAAAAAAAAGTATAGAGCCTTGCCAGTGAGGGGTCTCACGCGCGAGGCTGCTTCGCGGGAGGCTGCCTCCGCGCCAGGTAGCCTCACGTGAGAGGCTCCTCACGCGCGAGGCTCCTCGCACGCGAGGTTTCCTCGTGCTCAAGGTTGCCTCATGCAAGGCTGCTCGCACCTGAGGCTGCGTCGCGTGCGAGGTTGCCTCGCTACCGGGATTCCGTCACCTTCATTTTTTTTTAATTTTATTTATTTATTTTTTTTTCTAAAACGTCCAAGGTGGATTCCCATTTGAAGATCGTCGGATGGTCGAAAATCATGTGATTCGAGGATAAATATCCCGAAATTAAACGCGCGAGCTGGTACAAAATCCCGTGCTCACACAGGCGAAGCTCCAACTCTGTGCGGGTCAACCCACGTGTACAGCCTACGTATGCGGGTTGTGCAGCTTCCACAAGCAAACCCTAATGGGCTTGCCTTGTCTCATAAGCCTTGCTTGGAAGACGTAGCTGATGGGCCTGTACTGCAGGCCCACGCAAGGGGTGCCCAGAAGCATTTCTGGGCCTGTACCCAACAACATTCGTTGGCCTTGTGCTAGTGCATGCTAGTGGCTCGTGATCAATTTTGCTTACGAGGTAGCCACGTGGGTCCCACCCATGAATATCTTGTGTTCACAGGGCTTACTCGTAACGTGAAAAATTCCCTTGCTCCCTCTTGTGCAATTTTTCCAAAAACTCCTCCTTAAAATCCTTTAATTATTATTTGGTCCAACAAATTAATAATTCATCCAACTGACGACTTTGACTTTCTTAATATTCTCGGCATAGACCCAGTCTATAAGTTCTTTAGTTAGTCAGCTAAAGATTTAAAGTGTGTGACCTCATAGGAACCCAAAGTATAGAGCCACTTGAGGTTAACCTAAATTTGGCTTCCCATTTGAGAACCTTTAGGTTCAGTGTTCCAAACCGATATGGAATCTGATAACTCTAGATGATCAAATTAGGTTTCTAGGAAAGGTGTATGATCCCCCAATACTTAGAACATCATGTGATTATGACTTGATCCGGTTCTGCAATAGTAACCAATGCAATACACTCCTTGCATTAGGTTAAGTACCATCCAATTTATTGAGCTCAGATAAAGTGTTAGCTCATGAAATAACCATAACTATCCTGAAGTTAGACTAGTTCACGAAGAACACCACTCGCCATAATTTATCAAGATTGACTAGAAACCCATTCTATCAATCTTATACTATGATCAAAGGTATATGAGTGTGTCTCTTCAACAAGAGGCCTTAAGGTACAACTCACGTTATATTACTATATCAGGAGCAATGGATATCATCTTGACTACTTGGCTTACCAATGAGTGATCATCACTATACGCGTAATCACTTGTATCATCATGATCATCAATTATGAATAAGTATAACCTAAAGTATAGAAACTCCCACATAAGGTAACCAATATCTCAATTATGAGTTTACCTGTACTACTACTGTAGTAACACATGACATCAACACATGGATATAGTGATTTCTGAGTGTCTATCTTATAATAGTCTCTAATATATTACCCCGAATACATTCATGTGTTAACTCACGGTACCACCTTCAGCTCTTGAGATCGGCTACTTGGATCTCATCCAAGGAATAAGACTACACATGCTTATTTGTTCATTTCATTGAGGTCTAGTCTCAATGAAACTATGACTAGGGATATTAAGATTATTAATAGTAACACGTGTATGCATTTCTCACACCACATAATTCCCACTGTGTCTTTGCACTTTCAGGCTCTGAAGTAGTCATGGACTTTGTCGTATCAATGAGAATATATATAATAGCACATATATATGAATCTAGCAAGATACATAATTTAAATAAACATTGATAAACAACAAAGATGCCTTTATTATTGATAATAATAATCTGAAATGGTTTGTACATTATAACTAATAAAGATATATCATCCTAATTACCCTTAGGGAATACATCGTGTCTAACATTTTTTGCAGAAATGGTTGAGATTTCAAAATTGCAAGGAACCTCTCTCTTCATCAAACTATAGCTTTTATAGACCTCTTCAACTTGTAGATGATACATGGAGCTCTCACAACACAAGATGAAAAATGAATGTTGAGATTAACAAGGATTTAAACGACATAATCAAACGGTGAGTTTTGGTTTGAGATGGTTCCAATTAAAAAACTCCCTTTGGTTAAAGTGGTTATCATCTACAAGTTGAAGAGGTCTATAAAAGCTATAGTTTGATGAAGAGAGAGGTTACTTGCAATTTTGAAATCTCAACCATTTTTTGCAAAAATGTTTGAGATTTCAAAATTGAAAGTCACCCCCCTTCATCAAACTATAGCTTTTATAGACCTCTTCAACTTGTAGATGATACGTGGACCTCTCACAACATAATATGAAAAATGAATGTTGAGATTAACAAGGATTTAAATAACATAGTCAAAATGTGAGTTTTGGTTTGAGACGGCTCCAATTAAAAAATGCCCTTTGGTTAAAGTGGTTTTTGGGTTTTTAACCATGTAACTAAATCTCACAGTGTTACTTTAAAGTATAGATGGTGTTAAATACTTGTTACCTTGTTCGGCTAAGTTGAGACTTGATCTTCAACACTTAGCCAAATTTCTTGAATTTTCTTCACATGGGGTTTACAATTCCAATAAGTTGTCTTAGAACATAGAATTGCTCCTTGGCTAAATGTTTGGTGAATATGTTAGTTCGATGTTCTTTTGAAGGAACATACTCAAGTTTAACATCTCCCCTAAGCACATGATCTCTTATGAAGTGATGTCTTATATTGACATACATCATCCAACCATGTTGAACTAGATTCTTGGATAGGTCAATTACATTTTTGTTATCACGTATAACTTGAATGCATTTTAACTTTATACCATAATACTCTAGTTGCTTCTAAATCCGTAGAATTTGTGCTACATATCTTCCTACCACCATGTACTTAACTTCAGCTGTACTCAAGGTAATAGAAGTTTATTTCTTGTTATACCATAAGATAAGGCATTCTCCTAGGAAATGGCATCCTCCTATAGTGCTTTTCCTTTCGGGCTTGTCTATGTCATAGTCAACATCTATGAATATTCTTTGAGTGAAATGTAATCTTTTGGGATACCATAGACTTGAATCAAGAGAACCTTACAAGTACTTAAGAATTCTCTTAACTAAAGTTAATCTAGATTCTTCAGGGTCAACTGGATAATGTGCGAAATAGTACACAGAGTATTGAATATTACGCCTGCTGGTAGTCAAGTAAAGGAGAGAACCAATAATACCTTTGTAGAACTTGTTATCTACAAGATTACTACCTTCATCCTTACTCAATATTGTATCAATGGCCATGGAGTAGACATTGGCTTCGAATGCTCCATATAAAACTTCTTTAGAACTTCTTTGGCACACTTTGCTTGATTGATGGAGATCCATCTTCAGTTTGCTTGATTTGAAGTCCAAGGAAAAAGTTGAGCTCTCCCATCATTGACATTTTAAATTTGTTCTTCATCTATGTGATGAAATCTTTGCACAACTTCTCATCAGTTGCTCAAAAATCATATCATCCAAATAAATTTGGACAAGAAACACATCTTCTTTCTTTCGCTGGATAAACAGAGTCATATCTATGTGTTCCCTTCTTCATAGCCTTTTCTAATAAGGAAATTTGTCATCCTTTCATACTAAGCACTAGGAGCCCACTTCAATCTGTAGAGAGCTTTCTTCAATTTGAAGATATGGTCAGGATTCTTTGGATCTTCCAAGCGTGGAGGCTAGTGCACTTAAACTTCCCCTTGAATGAATCCATTGAGGAATGCACTCTTAACATCCATTTGAAACAATTTAGATGTTCATATGAGATACGAAAGCACATGGGATCCTGATTGCTTCAAGATGAGTTATAGAGTAGAGGTTTCATCATAATCTATGCCTTTTACTAATTATAGCCTTGAGCAACAAGCATGGCCTCGAATATGACAACAACACCATCTTCATCAAGCTTGTTCTTTTTAATCCATTTGGTGCTAAAAATTGATTTTCCTTTGGGGTTTAGAACTAAATTCCAAACATCATTGCTTTTAAACTGATCTAGCTCCTCTTGTATCATGATCATCCAATAATCATCTCCTTCTGCATCTTCGAATGTCTTGGGTTCAATCAATGAGATGAAAGCTAGATTACTCAACATTCTATTAAGCTGACCCCACATCATCATAGGATTATGAACACCATCAACAATACTCTAGAGAGGATGAGTGCGATGAGTCCTAATCTCTCTTAGAAGACTCAGATCTACAATGGGAGCCTTTGCACTAGGTTGTTGAGGCTAAACTTAATCTTCTTCTTTGCTGAAATTGAGGAAAGATCTTCATCAGCTTTAAGCTCCTCACCTTCAAGTTCTTGTGCTACGTTGGGAAGCATAGACAGTGGCATGCTAAGTTGATTTTCTGGCTGATTTACTCATTCATCTTCATCAGATGGTCATCTATTTACATTGTTAGCTTCATCGAAATCCACATGCATAGACTCCTCTGATAAGCCAGTCCTTTGGCATCTATTCTATATGCCCTACATTTAGTTGAATAACCTAGAAAGATCATTCATCAACCTTTGGATCAAACTTTCCTAACTACTCTTTGGTGTTTAGAATGAAGCACTTGTAGCCAAATGATATGAGATGACCAATCTTAGGCTCACGCCCTCGCCAAATCTCATTGGGTGTCTTCTCAAGAATTGGGCAAACAAATTAAAACCCCGATTCAAGATATAAGAGGTTGTGTTAACAACTTCTCACTAGAATTACTTTACTAGATTGTTACCACTCAGCATGGATCGAGGCATTCCACCTATGATCTTGTTCTTCCTTTCTACAACCCCATTTTATTAAGGAGTATAAGGAGTTAAAAATTTGTGGTCAATACCATGCACTAAACAAAATTCTTCAAAATGAAAGTTCTTGAATTCACATCCATGATCACTTAAGATTCTACTAATTTTAGTTGCTTGTTCTTTCATCATCTGATTACTATTTTTGACAAAAGACTCAAAGGTTTCATCTTTGCTACTCAACAAGACTACCCAAGTGAATATTGTGAAGTCATCCACAGTTACCAATGAGAATCTTTTTCCACCCATGCTCATAGGTTGAATAGGACCAAATAGATCTAGGTGGAGGAGCTCTAATGGTCTCTTAGTTACTATGTTGTTTATCGACCTAAACGGCTTCTTAATTTGATTACCCTATTGGAAAGCTGAGGAAAGTCTATGTTTCTCAAAGCTGTTATTGGGTAAACCCACAAGTAGTTGCTTTTTAGCTTGTTTGGACAAAATGATCATATTTACATGACCCAGCCTTATGTGCCAAAACCATGAATTGTCCTCCTTAGATAAAAGAAAAACATTAGTGGAGACTAGGGATAAATCAATTATATTCACATTATTAATTCTAAGAGCAAAAAGTATAGTTGAGTCAGTTTTACTATCAATAACTGAGCAACCTGCTAAGTCGAAAGTAACCTTCTTGCCTTTGTCACATACTTCGGCTACGCTTAGCAAGTTGAACTTAAACCATTTGATTAGAGAAACCTCTTCAATTAAAGAAGAAACATTGATTGTGCCACATCCAACAATCTTCCCTTTTTGGTTATCACTGAATGTCCACTTCCATTTCTTTTACACTCTAATGAGATGAACTAACTTTCATCTCCCATCATGTGCCTAGAGCATCTGCTAACCAAATATCACATTCTAGTGTCATTAGCAAAACTTAGGCTCACTTGCAAACGAGTTACTTTATTTAAGTACCCATGCTTTTAAGATGGGTCCTCCCTTATTAGCAGTGCTTGGATTAGTCCAGTTGTACTCATCATAATAACCATTTTTATACCTACACATAACTGTGGCATGTCCAACTTTACCACAAAAACCACACAACATTTTTACTTTAGGCTGGCTCTCTTTCTTCTTTTTAAATTAATTCTTCCTCTTAGAATTGCAAGTTTTGTTACTCGAAGATGAACTATTTGCTAGACGACGAACCCGTTTCTCTTATAAAGATTTTATCTCAGCATTCAACTCATCTAATTACTTAGTGAGTTTGTTGTTTTGACATTCATGATATTCACATTTTTCTTGAAGAAAGCGGATATTAAGAGAAAAGGAAGCAATTGTATCTTCCTAATCTTCACTTTTCCTCACGAGCTTTTTGATGTTTTTGACTGAATTATTAGTCAACTTCATTACATCAAAGAGTACCTAGGCAAATTCTTCTACTCATAAAGGGATTTCAGAATGTACCTAAGCTTGTGAGTTTTTCCCACTATTGTGCTCATATTCAGAGTTAGTAGCAGATGATTTGCTCTTGCAAGGAGTTGTTGAAATCTTGCCCCTTCCATTCTCAATCACCATCAAGTAGTGGTTAGCTGAATCTGTAGGCTATTCTTTTGAATAGCTCCAGGTGGCAACATGTGCCTCATTTTTTTGGCTAACCTCTTCATGAATCTTTCCTTTTTAGATTTAGGACTTTTCACCATAGCCAAAGCATTTGATATGTTTGTTGTGCTCCTTCCCTGGTCCGCCCTCAGCTCCATGCCAGTTCTGAGTTGACTTAGTTTTATTGGGAAATTTCTTCTTAGAGAATCTCCCATCCTTCTTCATGCAGCGCTTGAATCGCCTTGTTAGAAGTGCCATTTGGTCATCCGAATCATTGCTAGTGGATTCATCTAATGAGTCCGCTTTCAAGACAATCGCTTAGCCCTCTTTCTCTTTGCCTTTACTCCTTTTGGCATTATCATTATATTTCCTCAAGGACATCTCCTAGGTCAACAACGTGCTATCAACTCATCATACCTATAGGTTTTAGGATCATGAGCCTCTTCAATCGTGCTCTTATTGGCATCCAACTCATTAGTGAGAACACGAAGAATCTTCTTCACCATCTCTTCATTGATAAACTCCTTACCCAATCATTTTAGTTCATTAATGATATTAATGAACTTGGTGTTCATGGATTGAATACCCTTGTTGGCGCCTATCTAGAATAGCTCATACTCTTTGAGCATGAGGTTGATCTTAGACTCCTTGACCTTGTCGATCCCCTCATAGGTGATCTCTAGCTTTCTCTAGATTTCTTGCGCAGTCTCGTAGCCCGAGAGCTTGTTAAACTCTATAAGATCTAGCGCATAATGTAAGTAATTGATGGCTGCCGCATTCTCTTTGATAAATCTTAAGTCAGCTTCATCATAGTTTTTTAGATAAATAGGGACTCTTTCTCCATTCCACATAATCGTGGGGAATCTAGGTCCTAACTCAATAGCTAGTAATGCTTTCATGCTTTGTGAATGTATAAAGTTTTTCATGCAATTTTTTCAAAATGTATAATTTTGGCCGTCAAAGAGAAGAGGCCCAGTCACAGACATTCCTTCTTTAAGGAGTCTAGTATGGTTAGAGGCAGAAGAAAAGTCATTATAAGCCATAGGGATTTTTAACTCAAAGATGATGAATCTTTAAAGTTGACCACTTACTCTGATACCACTTGTTAGTCCGATACAACTTAAATAACACAATAGAGGGGGGTGAATGCAGCTACTTGGTTTTTTTTATGTTTATAAACTTCTTTTACCAAGTTATGTTTTTAGATGCATGATAAGTAACTCTATGTTGATTATTAGTCTAAAAACTATAAACTACCTAGCTTTGTTGACTTAGTTTATCTTCAACTATTATTGAGATATTTACTCAGCTTGGATTGGTTTTTCAAGCTTAGAGATAAAAACAGAGAGAATGATGAATGAGAAAGACACTATAAAGGTAAATGACAAAGGTTAGAAACTTAACACCTAATATTTTATCTTGGTTTGACCCATAGCCTACCTCCAGTCCCTGAATTCCTTTTCGAGCTTTAATCCACTAGTGTTTCTTTCCTTCCTTAGTTGGTGAAGCCTTTACAGCAGGTACAATTGATTATAGAAAGTACCTTCTTTTTTTACTACCTCTCAAACCATAGTTAGGTACCCTTCCTAAACTATCACTCGGGTTTTGAATAGACATGTGAACTAAAGATTTCAACAAATAAAAATTCTTTAATTCTTTTTACAATGTTAAATCTAAAATTTGATTCACTCTATTAAAAACAGATTATATGATTTGCATTTCCTTAAAATGCTTGATTTGGAGATTCTGAATGTTGTGAATATTTGGATAATATTTCAACTCTTAAGAAATTCAAGGTGATTTACCAAGTTTGAACATATCCTTCAATCTTTTATTTATACTTGAAGGTCTTGGAAGTTGCTATTTCAAACTTTTCATCCTTACTTTTTTTCAATTTCTCTTCTCTTCATATCTTTCGAATTTGTATGTTTGAAACAAATTCCAAGATGTTTAGAGATAGAGATTTCACACGTTGAAGTGCGAGATTAATCCGTAAATCTAAATACATCAAAACTCGTTATCTTCTAGCAATTACTTCTTGATAGAGAGGCGTGCGAGATGCCACATGGAGGCTTAGGATTTTTCTGGTTGTTGATGTTGCAGAGTTGCGCGGAGACACTGAGAAATGGCGCATGCCAGAGGATTCCTTTTGTCTTGGAATTTAGTGAGGATTCTCTAACATTCCGTACAAACACCTTTTCATTGTGAGGACCACTTGAAATATCTTCTTTAATTTCAACATTTTTTCTCTTGAAAAGCATCAAAGGAATATTTCGTCCCTCACAGACAATGTTAAAAGCATATGTGTCATCTTATTCTCTAAGTGTCAAGGAACTCTCCTTTTGCTAAATAAAATCTACTCAGTTCACTAAGTCCATATCTTATAAACTATGTAATACAAGGCTGAAATCACCTTTTCTTACTCTAAGCCATAACTTAATAAATAACCCAATAAACTGAGTTGTTTTCCCTTAAACAATCTCAGGTAAACTTTTTTAACTAAGAGTCTACTTAGTAATCAATTAATTTTATTATTCTCGAAAGTTTGTTTATTTCCAAAATGTTTTAAGTACATCAAAATACTATTAACTTGGGTTCAATAGCAAACTCAATCACATTATGGATACTAACTTAGTCCCACCAATAGTTAAGGCTTCATCTAGAGGTTCTAGTCTTCGTGAGGACCTTATTGTTCAAGGGGTGGTAGTTATTCAGGTTGTTGCCATGGTCATTCTTTTGGTTACCAATAGCAAAATCCTCACCCAATTTAACATCAATCATCCCCACAAATTTAACGATAACCCAACAACCTTACTCCCCATATACTAATTCTAAAAAAAGTTTCCGTCATGCTGTTTGTCGTAGTTGTCATGGACAGGACATATATCATGCAACTACTTATCCCTAAACCTAACTAAAGGCCCATTTTCTTTCATTACATCCTCCCTTACCAATCATCAACAATGGATTATTAGTTCCGTCATGTCTCATTGTTTCACTTCAGATCTAGGAAACCTTATTGTTCATTTTGAGTATACAGGCCATGAAGAAGTTACAATTAGTAATGGTTCTGAACTCCCCATTTATCATGTTGGTAATTTTGTTATTTCCCTTGATATTCGTATTTACAATTTTCATGAAATTCTTTATGTTCCGAAATCTTCTCATAATTTATTATTTGTTTACGCACTAACCAACTCTAACCCCAATTCTATTGAATTCTTATATGAAAGCTTAGATTTGAAAATGAAACATATCAACTACAGGGTCATGAGTTACAATTGACTTAACTTTTTATTTTCATTTTTTACTTGACAACATCGTTTAGGACATGCGTCTTTTACTTTTGTTAAACAATTTTTTAATATTAATAGAATTAAGTATTTCAACACTTTTCCAATTACTTCATGGTTCATGTTGAGTGACAAAATGTTACATACTACCTTTTAAATTTTTTGACTTGGGTAGTGTTGAATCCAAATTAATAGTACTTTGGAAATAACAAACTGACTAGGATAGTGAAATTAATTGAGTACTAAGTATACTCTTAATTAATGAAATTTACTTGAGTTTGTTTAAGGCAAAATAACTCAATTTACTGAGTAATTAATTAAGTTACGGCTTAGAGTAAGAAAAACTGAGTTAAGCTTAGTATTACATAGTTTATAAGATATCTACTCAGTTGTTCTAAGTTAGCTTTTTATAATAAAAGCTGAGTATCTTTGACACTTAGAGAATTTAATGACACATATGCGATTATCGGTTTCTATGAGAAATGAAATATCCCTTTGATGCTTTTTAGGAGAAATGGCTTTGAAATTAAAGAAGATATTCCAGTGGTCCTCACAAAAAAAATGTGTCAGTACGAAATGTTGGAGATTCCTCCCTAAAGTCCAAGGAAAAAGGAATCCTTTGACATGGGCAAGTTCTCAGTGTCTTCGTGCAACTCTACAACAACAGCAAAGTCAACCATTCACAGAATTCCACGTTATATTTCATGCACCTCTCTACCATACCAGATTGCTTGAAGGAACGAGTTTTTGACGCATTAAATTAACAAATTAATGTCATGCTTCAATATTTGAAATCTCTGTCTATAAACGTCTTGGAATTTTTCTCTAACGGGAAAATTTGAAAGATTTGAAGAGAAGAGATATTGATGAACTATCAAGATGACAAGTTTGCAATGGCTAATTCGAAAACATTCAACTATAAGTAGAAGATTGGAGCAGACATTCAAACTTGGTGAATCACCTCGAATTTCTCTACGAGCTGAAACTTTGTTCAAATACTCCCAGCTTCAAGAAATTCCAAATCAAGCAATCAGCAAAACCGAATTGTCAAAATTTAGTTTTAGTCGAGAGAATAGCCTTTAAAATTTAAGCTTCTAAAGGATAAAATGTTTCTATAAGTTGAATTCCTTTATTCCCATTTTCTTTGATAAATCTGAGTGTCAGTTTAGGAAGGGTTCCTAAATTGAGTATGAGACGTAGTTACAAAGAAAGGTACTTTTTGTAATCTTTTCTACTTGCAGTAAAGACTTCTCCACCTAAGGAAAGAACGAATCATTAGTGGATTAAAGCTCAGAAAGGAATCCAGGGACTGGATGTATGCTAGGTCAAACTAGGATAAATCTCAGGTGTAAAAGTTCTAACGTTATTTGTTTCCCTTTATCTTGTTGATATCATTCATACTTCTTTCTATTTTAATAGTTTTGCTTGAAAACCAATCCGAGCTGAGTAAAGTACTCAACAATTATTGAAGATAAATTTTTCCAGCAAAACTGAGCAGTTAATTCTTTTTAGGCCCAGCTCAACACAAGAAACTCAGTCGCATATAAAAACATAGCTTGGTAAAACAATTTTTACAAATATAAAAAAGAAACCAAGAACAACATTCACCCCCCCTTCAATGTTATTTTAAGTCGTTTAGGACCAATAAGTGGTATCAAAGAAATGCTCAGCTTATAGAATAATCGTCTTCGAGTTAAAGATCCCAAATGACTTATAACAATTTCAATTTCAGCTCAGGAAAGACTATTCACCTTAAAGAGGGATCATCTATAACCAAGCCATCATAGTTCGATGGTAATCATTACATGTTTTGGAAAAATCATATGAAAAATTTTATACAATCTCAGAGCATGCAAGCATGGCTCGCTATTGAGCCTGGCTCTAGAATTTCTACCGTGATTAAGAATGGGGAACGTATACTAGTTGACCCAAAGGATTATGATAACTTTGACCTAATGCTTCTTAAAGAGAATGCTACAACCATTAATTACTTATATTGTGCACTAGATATAACAGAGTTTAACAGGTTCTTGGGCTACGCGATAACCTAGGAAATCTAGACGAAGCTGGAGATTACCATGAGCGGACTTATAAGGTCAAGGAGTCGAAGATCAATCTCATGCTGAGAAAGTATTCTGGCCTTGAATACATGTTTCATTAATATCGTTAATTAACTAAAGAGATTTAGCAAGGAGTTCACCAAAGAGGAGTTGGTGAAGAATATTCTCTGCACTCTTACCTTAGAGTGGGATGCCAAGAAGAGCGTGATTGAAGGGGCTCATGATCTGAAGACCTACAGTTATGATGAGCTGATAGGCACCTTGCTGACTCAAGATATATACCTGAGGAAATATACTAATAACTCAAAAAGGAGTAAAGGAAAGAAAAGAGAGAGTAAAGCCATTATCCTGAAAGCTGACTCTGCAAATGAATCCACTAGCTACGATTCTGATGAGCAAATGGCCGTTTTGACTAAGCGTTTCAAATTCTTCATGAAGAAGATGGGAAGTTCAACAAGATGTTTCCTGCTAAAAATAAGTCAACTCAGCACAGGTGAGGAGTAAAGAAAGGATCCAATAAGGAACACAGCAAAGACATCAAGTGCTTTGGCTATGGAGAAAAAGGTCATATCAAGTCTAGTTTTCCAAAGATGAAGAAGGAAAAATACAAGAAGAGGTTCGCAAAGAAGAATGAGGCAGTTGCTGCAACATAAAGTGATTCAGAAGAATCTTCATCTTCTGATGAAGAAGCAACAGATTCAGCAAACCTCTGCTTAATGGCAATCAAGAATGAAAGGGGTGAAGGCTCAACATCTACTTCAAATAAATGTCAAACCGATCCTGACTCTTAAGTTGAGCACAACAAAGGGATATCCCCTCAAACCGAGGTACATCTTGAAATCCCTTTATCCATTGAAAAGTTTGCCCAGGTACCCTTTGATGTTATGAAACTGACTAATAAGTTAGGAAAGAACATCAAAGAGCTAGTGAGGAGAAGTGAAGACTAGGAACACACCATTATTTCCTTGTTTCTTGATATCCTCTTTCTTCAAGAAAAGGTTAAGTATCATAAATGTTAAAACACCAAGCTCACTAACCAATTAGATGAGTTAACTGCTAAGATAACTGCTTTGAAGAAGGAATGGGTTCCTCCTCCACCTAACAGTAAAACTTCGAGTAACCAAATTCGCAATTCTAAAAGGAAGAATTCGTCAAAAAAGAAGAAAGTGAGATAGCCAAAAGAAAAAATGGTGTGTGATTTTTGTGTCAAAGTTGGATATGCTATAGTTCTCTATAGGAATAAAAATGGTTATGATGATGAGTACGACTAGAGTAACTTAAGCACTGCTAAAAAGGGAGGACCCAGCTTAAGAGCATGGGTACCTAAGAAAATGTAATTGTTTTATACGTGAGCCTTAGATCCGTTGATGACTCTTGAATGTGGTATTTGGCTAGTAGATGCTAAAGGCATATGATGGGAGATAAAAGTCAGTTCATCTTATTGGAGCATAAAAGAAATGGAAGTGTCAATTTTAGAGATAACCAAAAGGGAAAGATTGTGAGCTATGGCACTGTTGGTGTATCTCCTTCATTCGAAGAGGTTTCTCTCATCAAAGGACTTAAGTTCAACTTACTTATTGTAGCTCAGCATTCTGATAAAGGCAGAAAGGTTACATTCAACTAAGTAGGTTGCTCGGTTATTATCTATATGACTGACTCAACTATACTCTTTGCTCGTAGAATCAACAATGTATATATGATTGATTTATCCCTTGGATCCACTAATGTTTTTCTTGTATCTAAGGAGGATAATTTGTGGCTTTGGTATAAAAGATTGGGTCATATAAATATGAACATTATGTCCAACTCGCTAAAAAGTAATTAGTTGTTGGGTTAACCAATATCAGCTTTGATAAGGATAATCTTTGCTCAGCTTGCCAGCTTGGTAAGGAAGTTAAAAAATCATTTAGGTCAATTAACCACGTAGTAACTAAGCGACCCTTAGAGCTCCTCCACCTAGATCTTTTCTACCTAGTTCAGCCTATGAGTATGGGTGTTAAGATATTTTGGTTGGTGGTTATGGATGACTTCACAAGATTCACTTGGGTAGTCTTGCTAAGTAACAAAGATATATGAATCTTTTGTCAAACTCAAACGAAATAGGAACTAAAATCAGTAAAATCCTAAGCGATCATGGACATGAATTCGAGAACTATCATTTTGAAGAATTCTATTCAGCACATGGTATTGACCATAACTTTTCTGCTCCTTATACACCTCAACAAAATGGGGTTATAGAAAGAAGAAAATAACCATAGTTGAAATAGCTTGATCCATATTGAGTGATAACAATCTACCAAAGTAGTTTTTGGGAGAAGTTGTTAACTTAGGCTGTTATATCTTGAATTGGGTTTTAATTCACCCAATTCTCTAGAAGAGACCCTATGAGCTTTGGCGAGGGCTCAAGCCTAAGATTGGTCATCTCAAATCATTTGCCTGTAAGTGTTTTATTTTTAACACTAAGGAGTAGCTAGGTAAGATTGATCCTAAGTTTGATGAAGGTATCCTTCTAGGATACTCAATTACTAATTCAATTACTAATAGGGCATATAGAATATATGTCAAAAGAATCGGCCTATTAGAAGAGTCTATGCATGTAGATTTCGATAAAACTAACAATGCAAATAAAAGACTATTTTATGAAGATGAAGAAGTAACCCAGCAAAGAAATCCACTTAGCATATCTCTCTTTATGCTACCTAACCCAACACAAGAACCTGTAGCTGAGGAAGTAAAAGAAGACATGATCTTTCAATCAACTTCAACGATGGTGAAGATCAACCTCCTCCTCCGCAACTTATTGCAGATCCTCCAACTATAGATTCGAATCTGCCAAGGGAAATTAAAACTCATCACAACAATCTACTCGACAACATTGTTGATAGTGTTCTTAATCTAGTAAAGATGCAAGGTCAACTCAACAGAATAATGAGCCATCCCACTTTCATCTCTTTATATTAAACCAATAAGTTCAAAGATGCTAAAGGAGATGATTATTGGATGATTACGATGCAAGAGAAGCTGGATCAGTTCAAGCGTAATGATGTTTGGGATCTAGTTCCTAAGCCTAAAGGAAAATCAATTATCGACACCAAATGGTTTTTCAAGAACAAGCATGATGAAGATGGCTTCATTATCAAGAATGAGGCTAGGTTTGTTGCTTAAAGTAACAAATCAGTAAGAAGGCATCAATGATGATGAAACTTATGCTCCTTTAGCTCAGCTTGAAGTCATTCAAATCCTATGTTCTTTCACATCTCATACGAACTTTGAATTATTTAAAGTGGATGTTAAAAGTGCATTCCTGAATGGATCATTCAAGAGAAAGTCTATTTCTGCCAGCCTCTAGGCTTTGAAGGTTCGAAGAATCCTGAGCATATCTTCAAACTAAAGAAAACTCTCTACGGATTAATGTAAGCTCCAAGAGCTTGGCGTGAGAGACTGACCAATTTCCTAATCAACAAAGGCTATGAAAGAGGAAAAGCATATACAACTTTATTTATTAGGCGAAGGAAAGAAGAAGTGTTGCTAGTACAAATCTATGTCGATGATATCATATTTGGAGCAACTAATGAAAAGCTGTGCAAGGAATTTAGTAAGCAGATGAAGAGAGAGTTTGAAATGTCAATGATGGGATAGCTCAACTTAAGCAGAGTGAAGATGGAATCTTAATTAGCCAAGTGAAGATGAAATCTTAATTAGCCAAGTAAAGTATGCCAAAGAAGTCCTGAAGAAGTTTGATATGGAGCATTCAAAGCGAATGTCCACTCCCATGGCCACAGATAATGTCTTAACTAATGATGAAGCTGGTAAACCAGTAGATAGCAAGTTATATAGAGGAATCATCATCTCTCTTCTATATCTTACAGTTAGTAGGACTAACATTCAGTATGTTGTGAGCTATTATGCTCGTTATGAAGCTAACCCTAGAGAATCTCATTTAGCAACTATAAAGAAGATTCTCCAGTATTTTCAAGGCTCTCTTAATGCAGGTCTATGGTATCCTAACATTTCTGATTTCACTCCAAGAGGATTCACAGATGGTGATTATGGTAGATATAAGCTTCATAGGAAAAGCACCATAGGAGGATGCCATTTCCTTGGAGAATGCCTTGTCTCATGTTATAGCAAGAAGAAAACTTATGTTGCACTTAGTACAGTTGAAGCTGAGTACATGGTACCACGAAGTTGCGTAGCACAACTGCTATGGATTAAGCAGCAACTGGAAGATAATGGTAAAAAGTATAAATGCCTCAAAGTTATGTGTGATAACAAAAGTGCAATTGACCTATTTAAAAATCTAGTTCAACATGGTAGGATGAAGCATGTCAATATTAGGCATCACTTTATAAGGGATGATGTGCTAAGGGGAGATATCAAACTGGAGTATGTTCCTCAAAGGAACAACGTGCTGACATATTCACCAAACCATTGCCTAAGGAGCAGTTCAATCTTTTAAGGTAGCTTGGAATGCCTAATCCCATTTGAAGAAAAATTAAGAAGTGTTGGAAACCAAATTCATCCAAGTGAGGTAATACGTATCTAAAACAATCTAATTTTAAGTAACGCTGTGAGATTCAGTTTCGCGGTTAAAATAAAAAACCCCACATATTCAAAAGACATGCTTTTGAATTGGAACTGTAATCTACTAAACTTGTCATTTTACTAAGTTCGTTGATCAAGTGTTAATCTTAGCATTAATTTCAATATGTCAATGTGAGAGGGTCATGTATCTTTGCAAGTGGAGAGAGGGTACTTCCATTATTGAATCCTAATCATTTTCTAGAGTGAAGAACCCTAATCCCTTTTTCTCCTAAAAGCCTTTTTTCATTAGCTGAAATGGTGATCACTAAGACAACTTTTAGATTTCAAGCAGCATCGTTGTGAATGCTGAAGGCAAGCATGAGAAGATTACTCTCCCTGAAGGAACTATGTTCACTAAGGTTGAATGGGCATCCAATCTAGAATTTGTCCCAATTTATGGAGTAGATTATGAGAGTCTTCTTAAGAATCGCATCATGTACAGAGTGATTAAGCAACAAAATCTCAACCAGTTTCTGAAACATGAAGGTCCAGCTATTGAAAGACCCGTTAGGGCTTTCTACTCAAACCTCTACACAATCTAGGGTTTCAATGATGTCTTAATGGTGGAAATTGATGGAAAATCTTAACTTATCTGCTCGAGATTGATTGCGAGCATCCTCAACATGCCTCACAAATGCACTCAACATAGAAGGACTAGAGATGAAGATGCCATTATCATCCTTAATGATTGGGAGCTCCCAACAAACTACATTTCAGGGGAAAATGTTGCATCAGGAATGATGAGGATAACTAGAGCTCGCCATGAGATGGCTATAAAGCTTTTGTTACCCAAGACGGGGCCCATGATTAGCTGCACCTATTTTGAGAGGTGTGTGGTCTACCATATTGTAGAGGGTAAGAGGCTTAACTAGGCAATGGTGATTCTTCACCACTTGACCAAGCTGACTATTGTTTATCATTATGGTTACCTCATAACTACATTAATGAAGGTAGTAAAAGCAGATGTGTCATCGTATCTTAGAGTGTCAGGTGATGTAGTTTTGCCAATAAAGAAGATGTTGGATTTACTACACTTCACAAAGCTGTATCATGACCAAGTGCATACTAGGTAAAACAAAGCACATGAGAAGAGGAAAGTCAAGTGTGTACCATTAGTACTGACTTCAGATGTTCCTAAGGAGGAGAAAGAGGGCTTTATGGTCGATTTCAAAGGAAGTAGTGAGGACATTAGTGATAATGTTCCTCTATGAGCTAAAACGAAGCAAGTCATAGCAACTACATCCTCACCAAAACCAAAAGTTACCACTTCAAGGGCCACGAAGAAGAGCCCAACAAAAACAAGGGTAGGAGATACACCTACCCAGCCTCCAGCAAAGAAAAGGAAGCAAATGAAAGCTAAGACTCGCACTCAGAGGAAGCTGAGGTGTGTTCACCACTTTTTTACTAATAAGTTTAATAGTTTGTTCACAAGATTCGGTTATATATCAACAGTGCCAAAAACTTGTTCATGAAAAATATAGGTGTTGTCAGTACTTCTTATCAACTAGAAAAATGATGATAACTGCAAGTAAACAATTGCGATGTAGTTTTAAAAGATATCGATCCCACAGGGAAGGACTAGTACTAAAGATCGAAAAGGAAGATAAAATAAAGAAAATAAAATATAATAAACTAAAGGTTAGGAAAGAAGGATTAGAATGAAAAATGAGTAAATATAGGTATGAAAGATTAGAGAACCTAAATATATAGATTTTCCTATGAAATAAGGATAGCAGAGAAAGCATGTAAGTTCAACAAAGATGTTATGATTCACTAAAAATAGACTCAGTTCTAAATACCCAGATGTTCAATTATTCACCGCAGAGCAACACATGAAATGACTTTTCTAAACCTATCCATAATAGGCCTCTAAGGCAAAATGTCTAGATGGTGAGTAGTGATGAGGATGTGGGAGCAAAGAGTATGATATTCTTGACCCCAACATCCCCTCACCCACTAAAGAACTTCCTACTCAGCCTGATGTACCTCTCAAGCTAACCCATCCTTGGTTCAAATAGCTAACCAAGAGGTACCCTTAAATCCTACCCCTCTTTCTTCTGTAAATCCTAACACTTCATCTCTTGTACATTCCCTAGTTTTACTCTTGTAGATATTGAAAGTCTTAACCCTGCTATAAATTATCAACCTTTTAATATTGTAAATTCACCAGTTTATATTCCTTCCTCTTCTAACCACACACAAGATTATTTTTCCCCACATTATTCTCCTTCCCTTATTCAAACACAAACCCAAACAGAAATAATGCCTTCCCTTGTAATGTCTAAACCAACCCCCATTTCTTCAAATGTACAAACTTCTAAACTAACCACTTCTTCAAACCTATCCTCAGCACCATTGATCTCTCTTATTAGAGAAGTTCTTAAAGCTAAGAACTCCGCTCAACATGGAAATGCAAGTGGTGATGGTATTGATGCAAATTTTATAGTCAGTGAGGTACCTATACCTAGCACCAAGCCATGCTAAGAGGACTTGGCTGATTGATCGATCTTCTATCAGATAAGAGAATTATCCAGTAAGAAATTCCCAACCCTTAAATATGATATTGAGTTAGATGGGGCAGTTAGTAAATTGCTACTAGCCAAGGAATTGATGGACTTGTCCTCCAAGCCCAAGGCTAGGCTCCCTGAATTCGTTGAACACATAAGTATGCGATTTGAATCCATCTACTCTGAGGAGTTTGAGAAAATTAAAGGTAATATGTTTGTGATTTAAAATCACTTAGCTAAGGTGGGTGCCAAGAGCTTGGTTGATAACATAGCTCTAATCTTAACCAGCTTATCAGATTCCACAACTTAGCTTGGCATAGTTGTTACATCTATCCCCAAAACTACTACACTTGCTAATGTAGTTGCAGGAAAGATAAAGGGTAGCATAGATGCTACTGCTGAGCAACTGAGTAGTTTGAGTTCCACAATGGAAACTCAAGCTACACAATTCTATATGTTTGTGGAAGAGCAAGCTAAAATCAAGAAGAGCACCAACCGCAAACTTGATAATGTGCTCAAGGAGGTGGAGATAACTAAGGATATAGGGCACAACATGACGAAGGTGCTGGAGAGTATGTACAGATTCATAATGAACCAATATTCAAAGATTGGTCAAATTTTGAAGGCTATGAATGAGGTGTCAAAGAAAGCTGATCGAAAGCATGTGTTGAACATTGATGCTCTAATTAACAAACTTGACGCTGTATGTAATGAGATTGATGACAACACATATGACAAAGTCTCAAAAGCATAAAAGTCTACCTTTGACTCTATGAGCAAGATTTTTGCAGAACCTAGTTAGTCCTTGGACCCTAAAAGTGGTCTCTTAGTACACAAGAAGCTCAATGTACTTAAGGAAAAATCGAAGATCTTTAGAAGAATGTAGGATATCTTATGTCGACCAGAATCTATAATGCTGAGGATATTGACTACACTACAAGGTGGATGTCATCTATCTGCCCAAATATCCTCTATATAGAAGAGAAGCTGAAGATTGCTCTCTCTACCTCAGATTTTAGAGCTTTATTGCAATGCTTTTAGGAGTTTGCTTGCCAGGGATTTTATCAAATATCTCATCCTTCCAAGTGCCATCATTTGCTCCTCATAAAAGTAAATGATCAAGATTTCTAACTGAAAAGGGTAAAGAGATGCTGGAATATCAGATTTCACCTTTGATCATTGGAAGGCAACAGGATTTTCAACCTACTTTAGACTCCTTCAACGTTTGACTTTAACAAATTGTGTAAGGATAAATATCAAAGGGGAAGAAGGTAGCTAAAGGTGCCCTCAGAATTGCAAATTTAAACAAGGGAACTCTACCTACGCGTCCTTAGCATCCGCCTCATCATCATCAACAGCAACAGCAACAAAAACAAACCTCTAATCAAAATAAGACTTTTGGACAGACCTCCTTTTCACAACATCGCAAATAAGCCAATGTATCTAGAATAGGAAAATCTTGTAATACGGTAGATTTTGTGATCTTAGCTAAGGCCAAACTCTACGCACTGACTAAGTATTTTTTATCATTAATGAAAAATTGCAAGTTTTCTTATCCAAGTTAAGAACTTCTTAACTTTCTATTTTTTGCTAAGTATGTATGCTATTGTCTATTGATAATCTGATGCAAGATTACACTCAAAGAGACCAACCTTAAAGAAAAAGCTGAATTAAAATAATGTCCAAAAATGAAGAAAATTCCTCTAAGTATGGGGGAGTTGTGCTGACTGAAGGAAATCCACTCAGTATGGGGGAGTCCACACTATCTATGGAATTCACTCAGGAAGGGGGAGTTTTACGCCACTTTCAGGGTATTTTGATATCTTTAAACTATCTATTCAATTAATCTCTTCTACTACCTAGTTTGTCATTTGTCTAAAATGGGGGAGATTGTTGAACCCAAGTTAATTGTACTTCACAGTACTTAAAATGTTTTAGAAATAACAAACTGACTAGGATAGTGAAATTAATTAAGTGCTAAGTATATTCTTAATTAATGAAGTTTACTTGAGTTTGTTTAAGGAAAAAGATTTCAGTTTACCGAGTAAATAATTAAGTTATGGCTTAGAATAAGAAAAGCTGAGTTAAGCTTAGTATTACATAGTTTATAAGATATCTACTCAGCTATGCTGTGTTAGCGTTTTGTAATAAAAGCTGAGTATCTTTGGCACTTAGAGAATTAAATGACACTTATGCGACTAACGATTTTTGTGAGAAATGGAATATCTCTTAGACGCTTTTCAGGAGAAAAGGTACTGAAATTAAAGAAAATATTCCAGTGGTCCTCCCAAACAAAAGGTGTCAGTACAGAATATTGGAGATTCATCACTAAAGTCCAAGGAAAAAGGAATCATCTAACATGCGCTGCTTCTTAGTGTCTCCACTCAACTCTGCAATGTCAGCAAAGTCAACCATTCATAGAATTCCATGTTGCATTTCGTGCACCTCTCTACCAAACCAAATTACTTGAAGGAAAAGAGTTTTTGACGTATTAGATTAATAGATTAATCTCGCGCTTCAATGATTGAAATCTCTATCTCTAAACATCCTATAATTTATCTCTAACTAGCAAATTCGAAAGATTTGAGGAGAAGACATATTGAAAAACCGTTAGGATCAGATGTTTGCAACGGCTAATTCCAAGACCTTCAATTATAAATAGAAGATTAGAGCACATGTTCAAACATGGAGAATCACCTTGAATTTCTCCAAGACTTGAAACTCTGTTCAAATACTCCCAACTTCAAGAAATTTCAAATCAAGCAATCAACAAACACAAATTGTCAAAATCTATTTGTAATAGAGAGAATAGCACTTAAAATTTAAGCTTGTAAACGATTCAACGTTTCTATAAGTTGAATTCCTTTGTTTGTATTTTCTTTAATAAACCTAATTGATAGTTTGGGAATGGTACCTAAACTTAGTTTGAGAGGTAGTTAGAAAGAAAGGTACTTTCTTTAATCCTTTCTACCCACTGTAAAGGCTTCTCCACCTAAGGTTGGAACGAATCACTAGTGGATTAAAGCTCGAAAAGGAATTTGTGGACTAGAGGTAGGCTAGGGGCCGAACAAGGATAAATCTCAGGTGTAAAAGTTCTAACCTTACTTGTTTGCCTTTATCACATTGATCTCATTCATCATTCTTTCTATTTTATCATTTTGCTTGACAAAAATCAATATAAGCTGAGTAAAGTACTCAGCATCGATTGAAGATAAATTATGCCAGGAAAGTTAAGCAGTTTATTTTTTTTAAACCCAGCTCAGGACGATAAACTCAGCTGCATGTATAAACATAACTTCGTAAAGAATTTTTACAAACATAGAAAAGAAACAAAGAACAACATTCAACCCCCTCTGCTGTTATTTTAAGCCGTTTAGGACCAACATGTATCTTCATGTCCTTTTGAATTAATTTGTGTGAATGTATGTGGATAGTCTCTTATTACCTCAGGTTATGGATATCTATATTTATGTTCTTTTTCTTGATCATTATAGAAAGAATCTATCGGTTTATCTATGTGCAAGCAAGATTTCGCGTGCCCCCACACGAGGATGGATCAAGCATCATTAGTAAAGGAAACAGTCTTTTGAGTTTCTATGCGATTATCCATTATTTTGTTCAGTTGGGTGCTCGTTCAGATTTTATCATGCTTATCATTTTGATTGGGACTTCGACGGTGACAGCTTATTGAGTATATAAATGTGACTTCTTTGGAAACTTGTACTTTTAATAAAAAAAATTAAAATGCAAATTTTATTTTAAAACTAGTTTTATTGATTAAAAAAAATTAATGTAAGAAAATATACAAATATTACATTATGGTTAGTTGAGACATGGATTCGTGTTCCTTTTCCTTACGAAAATTTGGGTAGCATAACAACTGTGCCAGGAACTTTCATATAATGATAGTACCTAAAATTTTCTATGAAAATTAGGGTAGCATAATGGCAGCACCGAGAACTTTCCACAATATTCTAAATACTAAAGATAACCCGTCCATGCAGTTTATTAGCATAAAGCATTAAAAACGACATTTGCAATGAAGTTAAACAATATATACTATTTGATTATATGAATAAATGTAATAAAAATTGAGTTTGAACTCAATTACACTTTCTTTAGCATGTTGGATGTCCAAGGGTCGGTTTGGAACTGAGATTTCAGGGAAATCTTGTGATTTGAGATTTGAATTTCAGATTACTATCTTATGGAATGATCTAACTAATTGTCGTAACAAGAACCTCGACAAAAATGGTCGGGGATTTAACCCGGAAACCAAAGAAAACAAAGACAAATGAAAAGGATTTTTCCCCCCAGATATGAGATATGAAGTTATATATACAGAACATGCCAAGTATCCGGTGGCTACATTTCTTGGGAAATACTCTCTCCATTTCAAATTAACCATCGTTTTTAGGTTGTTTGTCAATACCAACACCATATTAATTAAATAAAAATACTTATCAATCCCTATGACTTTAATTAATTTTAAAGTAGGTTGAAGACTTTGTTCTTTTTGTTATTTTCAATGAACATTAAGGGTAAAATGAACAAATGAGTGCATTTGAATAGTAAAGTGATAGTTATTTTGATATTTTTCTAAAATTGTAAAGTGATAGTTATTTTGAAATGGAGGGAGTAACTGGTGAGCTAGTTGCAGATCTTTGACTGTTTTGATTTTGCAGGATTTCAAGAGATTTGGTCAAATGGGTAAAGTAACCAGCAATTAATTTTGAAATGGGTAAAGTAACCAGCAACCTACATTACCAAGAAAATACTTGACAAGTAATTTTGCATGTTTGATCTGAAAAAGACAAGATTTTTTAAGAAAATATATGAAATTGGCAAAGTAGTCGGCCAGCTTCTTTGCAAGTTTGACCAACTAACCTTATATTGATAAAAAAGACTCAAAAATCAAAACTAGCGGCCTATGGCCTCTTACTCCTCCCTATTCTGGTCAAATTTGATCGTTTAACTCCTGAAATTTGCATTTGATGGTTTTTAAGGACTTTCTACTACTTGACTATTTACACTGTCTTGAGAAATAAGACACAGAATTTAAAGTATTGGGGACAAGGAATTTTAATATTAAAGGTTATGAATGTGTGAAGAGACACTTCTGTTCCATTTTGTCCTTTGTATATACACTCGTTGCGAATAGGCTATATTTCTTTATCAAGCTAGGTGGATCATGAAAAGAGTTTTCTCCTCACGTGCAATAATTCTGATAATAAGAGAAATTTTTTCTTGCGCAATATGAGTATTGTGAACACGCAAAACATGTGATTTCACGTGGTTGGTCACGGAGACATAAGATAAAAAGATTTATCATTACTTGATTGGTAATTTGGAAAAATAAAAATTTTTCCCCTTCAATAAAAAATGTTAATTAATATAAATGTGGTGATAAGATGTTTTATGCATCAAATGTGGCGATAAGATCGTCTCATATGGAAGGAAGAATGTCGATTATATTTATTTATTTTTCTTATCTTAGAGGAAGAACTTTCAGATATGATTATCATGTATTCTCATTTAGGAGGGAAACTATCAGATATGGTGATTGTTGAACCTAGTTTACTAGTACTTTACAATACTTAAGTTTTGGAGATAACAAGTTACTTAAAATAGTGAGATTAATTAGGTACTAAGTAGACTCTTAATTAAATAGTCAGCTTGAGTTTGTTTTTACAAAGAAACAACTCAACGTGGTATAGGCTTAGTTAGGTTATGACTTAGTGTTGCGAGAGTTGCTATGCTAAGTAACTCAACTTCAAAGTTTATGCGATATAGCTCACCGAAAGCTGCGTTCTTTTGTGCGATAAATCTCACTGTAAGCTGAGTACCTTTTCCGATGCTGACTAATCCTTCATGTTGTTACCTTTAATTATTCATTGAAGATATAATATTCTTATTTGATGCATTTCAGTTGACAAAAATGATTTGGTGTTGAAAACAAAAGAATATCCAAGTGGTTCTCGCTGCAAAAAGGTGTAAGTAAGGAATGTTTGGATGTATTCACAAAAAGCCAAGTCAAAAGGAATCATCTGACACATACGTCATCTAAGAGCATCATCATGCCACTGCTATGTAAGCTATTTTCTAATAAAAATTCTACACGTTGCATCTCGCTCACCCTCTCTTAGTAAAAATAAACAATAATATGGTGCTTAACATCAAAAAATCTTTTCTTTAAATGGCTTCAAAACTGTCTCAAATGGAAAGAAATTTGAAGGAATGAAGAGTAGAGATTTTCATCCAAAGTTAAGATGAAAAATTGCAACGACTACTTCCCAAAAGCTTTCAATTATAAATAAAGGCATAAGAAGTCAATTACAACTTAGTGAATCACTTGACTTTCTTAATAGGTGAAACTCTGTCAAAGTAATCAAAACCTTCGAAATTCCATTAAAGTAATCTCAAAAGTAAACATAAAATTCCAATCAACTTATAATAAGGAGAATTTTAATAGACTTACATTAAACTAAGTCATTCATTGTAAAGGAACTAACATTCTATAAGTTGTGTTTCTTGTATATGCATTCAAACTTATTCTAAACTCAATGTAATTAGTTTTATAAGAATACTTAAACTATGTTGAGAGGTAGTTTAGCTTAGTCGGTACGCACTTGTAATATTACCCACCATTAAAGGCTCCTCTACCTAATTAAAGGAAAGAACACTAGTGGATTTTAACTCAAAAAAGGAATCCGGACAATGGAGGTAGGCTAGGGGTTGAACCTGGATAATTTCAAGGTGTAAACGTTCCTTACACTATCTTTTATCTTTGTCAACTTCGCTCATTCATAAAAATATCTCTCTTTATTTATCTTGCTTGAAAAACCATCCTAAGATGAGTAAGAATTTACTCTAAATAGTTGTGTCCAAATGAAGGTCATGTCAAGTTGAGTGGTTTATGAAGTTTTACTCAATTTGCACACAAAATCTTTTATTCAACATATATTAAATAAAACTTGGCTAAGATTTTTAAATCTCTAAATAACAAGTTAAATCAGAATTCACCCCCTCTGACCATTTCTATGGCCTTTAAGGACCAACAAGTGGCATTAAAGCTATTGCTCAGCTTAAGAGTTCAAACTTTTCAGTATATTGATCCAAATGACTTATAACAATCCATCTTACAATCCTGGTCACCGGAAATAAACGCTTATCAAAGAAAGAATGTCTGCAATCAAACCTCCACTCTTTAATGCCCAACACTAGTCATTTTGGTAAAATCACATGAAAATATTTATTCACTTTCAAAGATTTCAAGCATGGTTAGCCATCAAGCTAGGCCCTCAGATTCCTACTATTATGAGGAATGGGCTGCGATTTTCTGTTGTTCCTAAAGATTATGATGACGCTGACCTTAAGCTTCTCAAAGATAATGCGACAGCCATTGATTACTTACATTGTGCATTAGACTTGTCTAAGTGTAATAGGGTATTAGGATTTGAGACTACACTAGAAATATGCAGGTTACTTGAAGTCACCTATGAGGGGATTAATAAAGTGAAGAAGACCAAGATAAATTTAATGATCAGGAACAAGCTATTCCAAATGGGTACTATTGAAGGTATTCTAACCATGAATACTCGATTCGTTAACATCATCAACAAACTAAAAAGATTTTGAAACAACTTCAGTGAGGAAGAGATGGTGAAGAAAATACTGAGAAGTCTTGATGAGTGAAAAATGCACCAAAAAAATACAATAAAAATGGTTATTGAATTACTTTAGATTTAAATTATGAAAATTATAAAGGTTTTTCTATTTGTAAATTGCTGATGTCACTGATAAGATTGCATTAACATTCTAGAATGAAGAGCAAGTTAAGGTAGTTAAGTGATAAGTGCAAAGAATACCATGAAAAGGTAGCTGCTGAAAACAAAGAGATTGTTGTGAAATTCAAAAGTGGAGCAAACTTGTGAAGATCTCTTTGACGAAGGATAAGTAGTTTGGCTTTACAAGCAGCCAATAAGGCAGAGGAGACCCATACACGAAGGCTAGTGAAACTGAAAATATCATTTAGAACAATTTGTAGCTTATTAGAGAAGCTTTGTAATTTTTTTTATGATAATTTTTTTTGGAATATGTTAAAGGGCTACAACTTGCCCACTTGCACCTTCTAGAGAGGTCTAAGTGGAACTATAAAAGGGAGCCTTTGTGTAGGAGTTGGATAACATTGATTAGCACTTTTTTCTCTATCTTTGTGTTCTTTACTTTATGTATAATATTTATCTTTTATTATTTATTTTAGGCCAAATGTATTAATACCCCCTTCAACTTGGCACTAATTGTCAGATGCCCCCTGAATTTCTAAAAGGTCCAGATACCCCCCTCAACTTAGAAAAAATGAATAACTAACCCCCTCAAACTCGGTGTACCAGTCACACTATAGCAAGTGTAGCACACTCATATCATGTTATCAAGTTTTGAAAAGTCAAACCTGTAAAACCTTGATACATGGAATTTATTTTTAACTATTCAACTTTACTCTCCTTCCCTACTCTTTCTTCAACCGTGCTAATGTCGTTCACCCAAACAAAATTGTAGTGCCCACGTTGATGGGCACCTCGTCCCACTTCCACATTGTCAGCAATGATCATTCTAATTCATTATTTGAGGCAATTATGGTTCCATTTAATTTCATTATCATGTTTGCTTCCTCTTCTTGCCATTTGTTTTCAATTTTGTATTTGCTAGTGTGAGCAGGCGACACGGAGCAGTGGGCCGAGAGCGCGCGGGTTTCATAGGCGCGGTCCACCGAGGTGTTTTGAAAATAGATGAAGGAAAAGCACCGGGTCTGGGACCCGGAAAAAAGGTTAAAAAAGAGAAAAAAATGAAAACGTTTAAGATCGGTTCGAACCCGAATCCGCCGTCTCTCAGTGTGGAGTCGCCACTTGGATTAGCTCTTTCCAGGAATTAGAGTCCTGTGAGGCTTAACGTCCGGGGGACGGCCCACCAAGACACAGAGATTCGGGTCCG
>CATIWQ010033506.1:0-31784 GCA_949673415.1 Euphorbia schlechtendalii
AGTGTGTTTAAAGTGTTAGGAAACTATAGCCATAATACTTTGAACTTGATCAATAAAGGATGAGGGTATTAAGTGAAAAATCAAAAGAAAGAGAGGATAACCAATGAGTTATGCAAAAGGTGAGGAATGGTACGGAGTAGAAACTGCAACCATTCATTGAGTGAAAAAAAAAAAGAAAAGAAAGCATAACATGAAAAATGGGTGCAAAGTACAAAGTACTTCAAAAACATATGCTTAAAAGAAAAAAATGAGTGAGTGGTATGGAGATAAAATGCAACCACTAAGAGTGTTTTTAGCATTCTAGGTTACCTAAAAATGCCTTGAGAGAAATTAATTAAAGTGTGCTTTCTATGTCCTTTATACTTTATACTATGCTTAAGAGAAGGTAATATTCGAGTATGCATATAACGCTTATATGAAGATGCAATTCAGTTGACCCTCCATTAAGAACAAAGGTATGCAACTGAGCTATATAAATTGCACATTACTAATTTGTGGGAAATTTTGATCTTCTACTTTAAATCTTTTGCAACGTGGAATGTGGTACTCGCTGCAATAGTCTTTCGCCAAATGAGGTATGAACTTTTTTATTAATTTATACACTTCTGTTGAATTTACCTTGAGGACAAGGAAAAAGTTAAGTGTGGGGGTATGATAAGTGTATAATTACACTTAATATCATATTAATTTTATTCACTAAACACTATGTTTTAAGTCATTTTTATGCTTCATATAAAAGATTTCACGTGGTATGTAGTTCTTTTTTATGCAAATGCAGATACTAGGTAAATCTTGGGAGTAAAATGATCAAAAGTGGAATTCTATGAAAAAAGAGTGAAAAAGGTGCAAAAAGATGCGTGGAACTTAAAGATTTGGCTTAGGATCGAAACTGTCAAAGATCGGTGAAGTTGCAAGAAGAATTCTGAAGAAAATTCAATTCACGGTCACGATAATCATTCACGATCGTGACTTATTCTTCTTCAGAACAAAAGTCTGCCAATCAAAGATTCACGATCGCGACAAGTATATCGCAGTCGCTACTTGCACGGTTTTCTGGTTTTATCTTCTTAACTACCAACCGCTAGATAAGCATGATCAACCACCATCAACTACCAACGAAAAGACACTTATCAGAAGTTAACCAATCATAAAAAGGTGTCTATCCATTGTGGATTAAATCAAAGCTTCTCAACCAATCACAATGAAGAGATGCAATCTTTCACCAATGGATACAACTCTTCGTTTAAATAGACACAACCCTTCGAACTCTATAAATAGGGCTCCAAACCTTACAAATTTCATGCACCACTAGAGAGGGAACATTAGAGTGCAACTATAGAGAAATATAGTGTATGTGTAGATAGAGAGTTCGCTACGTTCATAAGTGTTAGCAAGAAAATGTTTAAGTGATTCTTGTTTCGATCACTAGATTTCTCTATATTCTGGAGTGATTATTGTATAAGTGTACTTGCAAATCACTTATCAATAAAAGTTTTCGTTCTTCAATATTCGTTTGTTCGATATTCGCAAAGAATAGCATCCTAGCGGAGGTTCTACATGGGTCGAGACCGAATTCAAAGCTCCCATTAAAGAGTGGATACGGTTTGATTAACTTTAGCTTTCACTTGCATACCTTACAACTTTGCTTTGCTTTCTACTTATACTTTCTATTTTGAAGTTTATGATATGTCTATGTGTCATAGTATGTATTTCGTGTTAAGTCTTTTATATTAATCAAGTTATATGCGTTGGAGTTAATTTTAAGAGTAGTTTCGGGGTTAACAATATCGTATATAATCACTGGATCTGTGATATAAATCTGTTTAGTGAGCCAACATTTTTGGAATGATAACTTGCTAAATGTGGCTATGTGAGAGCGACCCGTACTAAGCATAGTATTGACATTGTCCAGGTTTATATAATTGTCTTAATTCGTTTGCGTTAGGTTTAGAAAAGTTATTTCATGTGTTGCTCTACGGTGAATCATTGAACATCTGAGTGTTTTGAACCGAGTTTGTTAGATTAGTTTAGTGAATCGTAACATCTTTGTTGAACTATCATGTTTTCTCTCCTATACTTGTTCGTAGGGAAAATCTCTATATCTAGATTCTCTAGTCTTCCACATCTATATTTACTCATTTTTCATTCTAATCTTCCTATCCAAAACCTCCAATCTATTTTTATTTTATTTACTTTGTTTTCCATTATTGATCCTTAGACTTAGTTCCTTCCCTGTGGGTTCGATATCTTTTAAAACTACATCACAATTGTATACTTGTAGTAATCATCATTTTTCTATTTGATAAGAGGTACTAACAACACCTGTATTATACATGAACAAGCTTTTGGCACTATTATTGAGGATAAGCCTTTTGAAATAAGTGTAGCCAAATCTTGCAAACAAGTTATTAAACTTATTTGTAGAAAAGTGGCAAACACAATTCAATACTCTAAGGTAGTTATTTAGTATGACTAATCTGCGTTGAAGAAGAAGAAGGAAAATGAAAATCTCATAATTTTGGCTAATTGTTGAAGATCAAGCCTTGAGAAGACACGTGGATAACACCATCTATATTTTGAAGTAACGTCATGACGAAAAGTTTCACGGTTAAAATCAAGCTCTACATTTTGAATAAGATGTGCGTTTGAAGTGGAACCTTTTTTCTCAAAACTCATCATTTACTGAGGTGGTTAATCAAATGCCAATCTCAGCATTCATTTCAATCATGAATTGAGGAAGCGCCATGTACCCTTGAGAGATGCAATTGTCTATAAGAGCTGGACAGTTGAAGAGAGAAGTTCACTTGCTTTCTACGAATCTGAATCATCTAAGCATTCAGACCCTAATTCCCTTTTCTCTTTCAAATTCTCTCAAACCTCTCTCAAATGGTGATTACCAGAACCACCTTCAGGATCTGTGCCACTACTTCTCTGAAAATCATTATGAATGCTGAAAGAAAGATGGAGAAGCTAACTCTGGAAGAAGGCACCCTTTTTACAAAGGTGGATTGGGCTGATAAGTTAGAATTTGGACATGTCTACGAGGTCAACTATGAGGGATTACTAAAGAATAGAATCATGCACAGAATAATTAAGTAGCAACACCTCAATTCCTTTCTAAAGATGGAAGGACCAGCCATCACTAGGCTTATCAGGGAATTTTACTCCAACCTCTACACCATCCAAGGGTTTAATGATGTGCTGATAATTGAGTTTGGGGGCAAATCCACTCTGATTTGCTCATGGCTGATAGGGAGCATCCTCAATATGCCTAATAGAGGCACTAGCTCCACAAAATTAGCGATGAAGATGCCATTGTGATCCTAGAGGATTGGGAACTCCCCTCAAATTATGCCTCGATGGAGATAGCAGAGAGTGAGATGAGCTGGACCGCTAGGGCTTACCACGAGCTAATGGTGAAGCTGTTGCTGCCAAAAACTAGGTCTATAACTAGCCGCACCTACTTCAAAAGGTGTGTAGTCTACCTTATGGTAGAGGGTAAGAAGCTATCTGATTATTCACCATTTAACCAAGCTGACTGCTGTCTATCATTATGGTTATCTGATAACAGAATTAATGAGGATGGAGATAGTGGATATCGCTCAGTTTTTTGGGGAGTCCATTGAAACAATCTTGCCTATGAAGAAAAGGTTTGATATGACTCACTTCAGCAAGCTAGTTCACTACCAGATACATACTAGGTACAATAAGGCACAACAAAAGTGCAACCTTAAGTGCGCACCATCAATAGTACCGGTTGACATCTCAAAGGAGAATGAAGTTGGTTTCATGATGGACTTCAAGGATAGTAAAGACTCAGATAAGTCACCACCACCACCACCTCCCCTCCCAAGTAGAAGGTTGCTTCCTCTAAGGCTAAGGGAAAGAGTCTTGTGAAATCCAAAGTCGATGAGGCCCCTGCTCAACGCCAACATCAAAGGAGGTAAATAAAGGCCAAAACCCACACACAAAGAGAAGCGAAGGCCAAACTTCATGCCGAGCAGAAGGGGAAGGAAAAAGAAGATGCGATTGAGGCTAATGTGTCCCTACGCCAAAGAAAGTGCAAAATGGTATTCTCAAAAGAAATTGAGGAGCCGGTGAGCCCAAGAGGTCTAAAGAAGAGGACACTCAAAATCTTAGCGCTGTCCTTGAAGTAAAAGAAATATTTTCCAAAGCAAAGGGCACTCAGCGCAAGCATTCTTCCACCAACAAGCCCCTGCAGAAGAATGTGCAGTTGGTGAGTAGCATGGAGGACGTTGGAGACACCTTTTCCCTCTATCAGGAAGAGTCAGATCTTCTTGATCCCAACATTCCCATACCCTCTTTCACTCAAATTGAGGAACACTCTACTCAGTTTGAGCAACCTCAAGCTGGCCCATCCTTGGGCTAAATAACTAACCAAGAGGTTCTTATAAATCCTACCCCCATATCTTCTATAATTCCTCAAACCCCTTCTTCTCTTGTAAATTCTTCCATTTCCTTAGTTATACTCCTATAGATATTGAAAAACCAATAGTAAATTCTCCTCCTCCTTCAAACACTATAAATTCCACTATTCATATTCCTTCATCTCCTGTCAATAACCAAAACTCTCTTATTCATATTTCTCCTCCTACCAAAATCAATAATTCCTTCTCTCCAAATTCTTCTCCAGTAAATATTACTTTAACCCCTTCTTCTCCTGTATAAAACAAAACCAAATCCCTTTCTTGTACAACCATTATTCCTTCTATTCCACTCAAGAAAACCATTCCTCCTACTTCTTTAACTGTAATTTCATCTGAACCAACCCTTTCTTGAAACTCGAATTCTACCCCTCTGGTTAGGAAAGTTCCTAACGCTGAGAACTCCGCTTAGCATAGAAAAGTAAGTAGTCAGAATACTGAGATAAATTTTACAGCCCATGATGTATTTGAACCTAGAAGAGAGCTAGTCCGTGAGGACTTGACTGATACATCTATCTTTGTAGATATTAGAGATTTAGCAATAAAGAAATTCCCAGCTCTCAAAACCAATGTCGAGTTAGATGGAGCAGTAATCAACTTGCTACTTGCTCAGGAATTGACGGGCTTGTCCTCCAAACCCAAGGTAAAATTGCCTAAGGTTGAAGAGCACATAATTTTGCCAAATGAATCTATCTATTTCAAGGAGTTTGAAATGAATCAAGGCAGCTTATTTTTTATTCGAAATCATTTGACAAAAGAGAGTTCTAAGAGATTGGTGGACAAGATGGATCTAATCTTGATCTATTTGACATATTCTACTACCCATCTTAGGGTAACAATCTCTGTTATCCCCACATCTACTGCATAGCTAACGCTATTGTAGGAAAGATAAAGGGTAGTGTGGATGCTACTACTGAGCTGTTGAGTCTCTTGAGTACAAACATGGCAACTCAAGTGACATAGATCCACAAACTTGGTGAAGAGCAGGCCAAAATAAAGAAGCTCATTGACCGTAAAATCTACAGCGTCCTTATAAAGGTAGAGATGACCAAGGACATTGGCCACAGAATCACCAAGCTATTGGAGACCCAGTCCATGTTCTTGCTGAACCATGAGAATAAGCAAGATCAAATGGTGAATCTGCTGATGAATATCTCCGCTAAGATGGACAAGGCACCTATGATCAACCTTGACTCTCTCCACACTAAACTGGACTTTATTCAATGAGAAGTCAATGAGAACACAAATAGTAAGATCTCATCCTTGTAGAAATTTCATATCAGTGTAATGGGGAAGATCTTTCCAAAAATGTAGACTCTAAGCATGCCTCCTACTGAATCGTGTTACCCTAAGATTGGTATGACCCTTCATACCAAGCTGAAAGTCATTAAGTCAAAGACAGAAGATCTGTAGAAGAACCTTGGAACTCTGGTTAGGATAAGTTAATTAGACACTAAGGATATTGATTACACAACTTAGTGTATAACATCCCTTGGCCCTATGATCCTTGATATGGAGTCGTACCTGAAGATTGCATTGTCGGTAGTAGATTTCAGAGCTCTGCTTCAGTGTTTTCAATTGTTCGCATGCCAAGGATTTGATCAGATTGCTCACCTCTCCAGATGCCACCATCTTCTCCTTCACGAGCTTAATGATCAGGAGTTTCTCTCTTCTAAGGGCAAAGAGAAACCAAAGCAAGAGATTTCTCCTCAAATCATCAGCCAACAAGAGAACTTCCAAGCTGCCCTTAATGCCTTTAACCTCTGCCTTGAACAAATTATGAAAGGTCAGATGGCAAAGGGGGAGAAGGTAGTTGAAGATGCTCTCCAAATGGTGAATCTCAATAAGGGAACTCTTCCAAGGTGACCTCCTTATCCTCCTCCTCAGTAGAAAAATCCAAAGGCAATTTAAGATAAGACTGGTTCTTCCTCCTCAACATATAGATTGTAGAAAGCCATGTACTGTGTAGTTATACTTGTAATAGAGATTAGCATTGTAATCTTAGTTTAGGACATAAGTTATGTACTGGTTAAGTTATTTTTTATCAATAAATTTACAATTTTATATCTCAAGTTAAGATCTTCTTAACTTTAATTTATTTTGTTATGTGTATGTTTCTATTGTATGTTACATATCTGTGTAGGAACTCATACAAGAGACCGCTTTCAAAGAAAAGCTGAAGTAACATAAAGTCTCAAAATGAAGAAAAATCCTCTAAGTATGGGGGAGTTGAGCTGCTTGTAGAATACTCACTCAATATGGGGGAGTTCAAGTTGACTAAGGAAAGTCACTCAGCACAAGGGAGTCTTGCATCACTTTCCATGTATTTTTTATATCTCTAAACTATCTTATTCAATTAATCTCTTCTACTACCTGGTTTTCCATCTATCCAAAATGGGGGAGATTGTAGAACCCAAGTTAATAGTACTTCACACTAAACATTTTAGAAATAGCAAACTGACTAGGATAGTGAAATTAATTTAGCACTAAGTATACTCTTAATTAATGATGGTTACTTGAGTTTGTTTAAGGAAAAATGACTTAGTTTGCTGAGTAATTAATTAAGTTATGTCTAAAAGTGGGAAAAGCTGAGTCTGTGCTGAGTACTATGTTGAATTAGCTTTAATTAAAATTTGAATTCATTGACACTTAGAGAATTAAATGACACCTTTGCTGCTAACGTCTTCTGTGAGAAATGGAATATTCTTTCGATGCTTTTCAGGATAAAAAGTGCTAAACTAAATAAAGATTTCCAGTGATCCTCACAATTCAAAAGGTGTCATTTCGGAATGTTGGAGATTCCTCACTAAAGTCAAAGACAAAAAGAATCCTCTAACATGCATCATTTTCTCAGTGTCTCTCCGCATCTCTCCAAGCGTCAACAATATCAACTAATCAAAAGATTCCACGTTGCATTTCGTGCACCTCTCTCTTAATCTGTTTTGCTTGAAAATAAAAGAGAATTTCTCTACGGGATTTTATCACACCTCAATGTTAAAATATCTATCTCTAAACATCCTAGAATTTTTCTCCAACATGAAAATTCGAAAGATATGAAGAGAAGAGAAATTGAAGAACTACAAGGATGAAAAGTTTGCAACAACTACTTCGTAAAGCTTCAAGTACAAATAGAAGACATAAGCAGAAGTTCAAACTTGGTGAATCACCTCGAATTTCTTTAAGAGTTGAAACTTTGCGAAAATACTCTTAGCTTCAAGAAATTCCAAATTCAAGCAATGAACAAACAATCATTTCAAATCTATTTGTAATAGAGAGAATCAATTAATGATTTAACATTTTATAAGTTGAATTCAGTCCACACATTCATTTCAAATCTGAGTGTCAGCTTGGGAAGGGTACCCAAACTGAGTAATGTGGTAGTTAGAACGAGAGAAACTTTTTGTAAAATTGTGTCTACTTGCTATAAAGGCTAATCTGCCTAAGTAAGGAACGAACACAAGTGCATTAAAGCTCGAAGAAGGAATCTGGGGACTGGAGGTAGGCTCGGGGCCGAACCAGGATAAAGTAAGGTGTTGAAGTTCTTAACTTTAGCTTTAGCTTTTATTGTGTCCAGCTCATTCATCATTCTTTCTATCATTAAGTATTTTACTTGAAAAATATATTCTAGCTGAGTAGAGTACTCGGTAAGAGATTGAAGATAAACTATGCCAATGAAGCTGAGCAGTTTATAAGTTTTTAGAACAACTCAGCATGGATATAAAAACTTAACTTGGTTAAATAATTTTCATAAATCGTAAAAGTAACCAAGAATTGCATTCACCCCCACTCTACGGTTGTTTACAAGCTATCTAAGGACCAACAAGAATAGCATTCTGTAACGTGAATCTGGAAAGGGATGTGTATATGGCGCAACCCAAGGGTTTTACATCCTAGGATGGCTCGAAGGTATGCAAGTTGAAGAAGTCCATTTATTGACTTAAGAAAGCATCGAGGAGTTGGAATATTAGGTTTGACAAGACAATCTAAGAAATTGGTTTGTATCAAATGTTATTGAGTCCTATGTATATAAGAAAGCTTGTAGGAGTGCGGTCATTTTCCTTGTATTATATGTCGATAACATTTTACTAATAAGAAACGATATTCCTTTTCTTGAGACAATTAAGTCATTGTAGTCAAAGAAGTTATTCATGAAAGATCTTGGATAAGCAGCTTTTATACTTGGTATAAAGATCTATCAAGATAGATCCAGAAGGCTGCTAGTTCTTTCGCAAAGTACATACATAGATAAGTTTTTGGTTAGATTTAATCTTGAGCAGTCAAGAAAGGGTTATCTCCCAATGTCTCGCGGGATTAACCTTTCTAAATTTGAGTGTCCGAGAACAAAAGAAGAGAGACTATGCATTAATGGAATACCCTATATCTCAATGATAGGTTCCATCATGTATGCTATGGTATGCACTCGGCTTGATATCTCACATGCATTGAGCATAACGAGTAAATTTCAATCTAACCTAGGTGAGAAGCATTGGATGGCCAATAAAACTATCCTTATGTATTTACGTATGACTAAGCATATGTTTTTAGTATATGGAGAAGGTAATCTCACTTTAGAGGGATACACTGACGTGAGTTTCCAGTTTGACAAGGATGATTATAAGTCTTAGTCAGGGTATGTGTTTATGTTAAATAGAGGGATAGTTGTTTGGAAAAGTTTCAAACATGATATGAATGTTGATTCAACCATAGAATCTGAGTATATAACTACTTCAGAAGCAGCTAACCAAGATGTCTAGCTTAATGGATTTATTGGTGATCATGGTGTGGTGTCCAACATTGTAATTCAATAGCGGTCTATTGTGATAATAATTGGGCTATTAATCAAGCAAAGGAACCACGGACTAGGTAGAAAAATGGATATGTACTCAGAAATTACTATCTCATTCAGGAGATAGTAGCCAAGAAAGATATAGATTTAGAATACATCCCAGGGGATCAGAATCTAGCGGATGGGCTAACTAAGCCATCGACTCAGGTTAAACATGACTAGCATGTTAATGAATATGGAAAGAAATACATGGGTAATTGGCTCTAGTGAAAGAGGGAGATTGTTAGAAATAATGTATGCCCTAGAGGTAATTAGGGCGATATATCTTTATTAGCTATAATGTAAAAACAGTTTCATATTATTATTATTAATAATTAAGGCATCTTTGTTGCTTATCAATGCTTTTAATTAATTCATGTATCTCATATGTGTATATTATGAAATATGTATATGTGAATTGATGAGACAAAGTTTGTGACCACTTCATTACGTAAAAGTGCGAGGACATAGTGGGAGCTATGTGGTGTGAGAATTACACATACATGTTACTATGAATAGTCTAAATATCCCTAGTTATAGTGATTGCAAGATTTTGACTATTAGTTTGTAACTTTCTATTTGTGAAGAGTAACAAGTTGCGACCGCGAATGGGTGTCACGATCGGGAAATGTGTTTTTCTTCATGTTTCTTCTATGCAACTTTGCCAATTTTTGACAACTTCGATCCTGGGACATTTCCTTATGTTCCACACATCTTTTTGCACCTTTTTCACTCTTTTTACATAGAATTCCATCTTTGATCATTTCACTCCCAAGATTCACCTAGTTTCTGCACTTGTATAAAAAACTACATACCACGTGAAATCTTTTATATGAAGTATAAAATGATTCTAAACTATATCATTTTATGATTGAAAATATCATGATAATAATTGTAATTATACATTTATCACATAGTTCAATTGAGATTGGACATCAGTGGAATGGACAGACTAGCATGTGTAGGCTTACTCATTGGATTAGATCTAAGTAGCCGATCTCACAAGTTGAAAGTGTTGATTAATCAAGATAGTAATTGAACATGCAAAGGTTGCAAGGCAGAAATCAAAAACATAAAATTAACTTGAGGATCTCCTAAGCATGACATGATTGTTATAATCTAAATAAAAATGTTCCATAGATGTTTTTAGGTTTATAAAACATATAAAGAAACCTAGCATTTAAAGATTAAAGCATTACCAGTTGCCACGTGCTTGATCTCTCTTTTGGTAGTTGCGTTCCCTTTCAAGCAATTTTGATAGCACAAGCTTCCAAACTAGGAGAGCCTCTATAACTTAATCCACACGGATCTTCACTGATCAAAACCTCAAAGAGGTAGAACCCCATCGGTTAATAGTAGTTGCTAGACTACTTCTAAATCAACATGAAAATCTGAAATAGAAAACTAACTTAAACTTTGAGCCTTCTAAAAGAACTCTTAAACTCATGGAGGATCTCACACAAAAAAAGAAGATGAGAGTAGAATCAGAGAGAAAACAAGCTCAAAGCTTTTTTTGGTGTGTATAAACAACGGCAAGCTAGAAGCCTATTTATAGGGAAAAAGGTGGAGTATAGACTCCCCCTAAAACACTACATGGGATGGGATAAATCTCATCCCATGTATAGCAGGTCAACCATGCGAGTATGGATACCCACTGGTAGACCCACGGTTACCACAAGATAAGCCCTGGAGGGCTTGCCTTGTGCCGTAAGCTGCCGCTTGTAGACTTTACCGCAAGCCCAGCTTTTAGGCTTGTTCATGTGGGTTATCCCCACAAGCTACCAGCTCACGAACCCATTGGCTCCGGTGTAGCCATGCAGGCCTCACTGTGAACAACCCGTGTTCAGTTTAGGGCCCACTCCCAACGGGAAAATCCCTTGCTCGTTTCGTGCAACCTTTTCCCTATCTTTTCATTATTTCTGTTAATTATTAATTTGATTAAATCAATTAATAATTCTTTGCACTGATTTCTCAACTTGTATTTTTGATACAGACCCAGTCCATAGGTTCTTTACATGGTCCGATAAAGACCCAAAGTGTGTGACCTCATAAGATCCTAAAGTATAAAGTCTTTAGAGGTTAACCTAAACTTGGCCTAACACCCGGGAACCTTTAGGCTCAGTGTTCAAGACCGTTATGGAACTCGATAGCTCTAGACAATCAAATGGGCTTTCTAGCAAAGGCGTATGATCCCCTGATACTTGGAACGTCATGTACCTATGACTTGATCTGGTTCTGCAATAGTAACTAGTATAATACACTCCTTCCTACAGGTTAAGTACCATCCAGTTTATTGAGCTCAGATTAAGTGTCAACTCATGTAATAGCCGTAGCTATCCTGGAATTAGACTTGTTAACGAAGAATACCACTCAGCAATTTTGTATCTTGATTGACTGGAAACCCGTTCCATCAATCGTATACTTTGATGAGAGGTTAATGAGTGTGTCACTTCAATAAGGGGCACTAAGGTACGTCTCCACTATATTACTATATCAGGAGTGATGGATCCCATCTTGACTACATAGCTTACCAACATGTGATCATCGCTATACCCATAATCACCCGTGTCATCCTGAACGCCAGGGTATGAATAAGTATGACCCAAAGTATAGCAACTCCTACATAAGGTAACTTGTATCTCATGTCTAAGGATACTCGTACTGCTATTGCAATAAGACATGACACTAACACATGGATATAGTTATTTTTGAGTTTCTGTCTTATGGCGGTCTCCAATGTATTACCTAAATACATTCATGTGTTAACTCAAGGTACCACCTTCAACTTGTGAGATCGATCACTTAGAACTAATCTAAGGAGTAAGCCAACACATGTTACTCTATTTGCTCCATTAATGTACAGTCTTAATGGAACTATAACTAGGGATATTTAGACTATTCAGTAACACGTATGTGCAGTTATCACTCCACATATCTCCCACTATGTCCTTGCACTTTTACTCTATGAATTAGTCATAGACTTTGTTTCATTAATGTGCATATACATATCTAAATATATATGGTTCCAGCGAGATACAATTAAAAAGCAGCATTGATAAGTAACAAAATGCCTTTTGATTATTATTATTAATTCAAAACTGTTTGTACATTATAGCTAATAAAGATATATCACCCTAATTGCCTCTAGGGAATACATCATGTCTAACAATCTCCCACTTGCACTAGAGCCAATGTGGTATGTGCTTTATACGATACTCATTAACATGCTGTTCATGCTTAACCTGAGTCAATGTTTTTGTTAGCCCATCCACTATATTCTAATCCGTTGGGACGTCTTCTAAACTTATATCTTTTCTAGCTACCATCTCATTTACGAGATGGTACTTTCTGAGTATATGTTTATTTTTGTAATGAGACCGTGGTTCCTTTCCTTGAGCAATAGCCCCATTGTTATTGTAATAGACCACTATCAGATTTACAATGCTGGACAGCCCACTGAGATTACCAATAAATCTCTTAAGCCATGCGGCTTGCTTAGATGCTGCTAAGGTAGCTAAATACTAAGATTCTATGTTGAAACAACAGTCGTATCCTGTTTAAAAATCTTCCAAACAACTACCCCTCCATTAAACATAAACAAATAACCTGACTAGGACTTATAATCATCCTTATCAGACTGAAAACTCGCATCAGTGTATCCCTTTAAAGTGAGAACACCTTCTCCATATACTAAAAACATATCTTTAGTTCTGCGTAAGTACTTAAGGATAGTTTTAATGGCCATCCAGTGCTTCTCACCTGGGTCAGATTGAAATCTTCTTGTGACATTCAACGCATGTGAGACATCAGGCTGAGTGCATGCCATAGCATACATTATGGACCCTACCGATGAGGCATAGGGTATTCCATTCATGCGCAGTCTCTCTTCTTGTGTTCTCAGACACTCAGATTTAAAAAGATTAATTCCATGAGACATAGGGAGATAACCCTTTCTCGACTGGTGAAGGTTAAATCTAGCCAAACCTTGTCTATGTATTTACTTTGTGAAAGACCCAACATCCTTTTGGATCTATCTTGGTAAATTTCAATACCAAGTATAAAAGTTGCTTCTCCAAGGTCTTTCATGGAGAACTTCTTTGACAACCATGTCTTAACTGTTTAAAGAAAAGGAATATCATTTCTTATTAATAATATGTCATCGACATATAATACAAGGAAAACGATCGCACTCCCACTAGCCTTTTTATATACATAGGGCTCATTAGTGCTTGATACAAAACCGATTTCTCATATTGTCTCATCGAACCTAATGTTCCAACTCCTTATTGCTTGTTTAAGTCCATAAATGGACTTCTGCAACTTGCATACCTTAGAGCCATCCTTAGATGTGAAACCCTTGGGTTGTGTCGTAAATACATCCCTTTCCAGATTCCCATTAAGGAATGCTGTCATCACATCCATCTCCAAATCTCATAATCATAATGAGTGGTGATGGTAAGGAGTATCCTGATAGAATTCAGCATGACCATCAGTGAAAAGGTTTCATCATACTCAATGCCTTCTTTTTTACTATACCCTTTTACAACCAACCTCGCTTTATAGGTAACTGTGTTACCATCCATGTAGGTTTTCTTCTTGAAAACCCACCTGCATCCTATGGGCTTAATCCCACTTGGAGCATCAACCAAATTCCAGACTTCATTTTTGTACTTGGAGTCTATCTTTGATCTCATGAATGAAAGCCATTTATCAAATTATGAGCCTTCCATTGCCTCCCTGCAAGTCTTGGGCTCATTATCTTTAATAAGGAAGAGATGTTTATCATCAGTAATGAAAAAATAGTATCGCTAGGGAGCGATTGGAGTCCGACCTAACCTATGCAATGTTAGTGTTATAATAGGCTGTTCCATGCTTATTCTATCTTATGTAACAGGTGTAGGTATAATCAGTTGATTGTTTGTTTGATCTACTTGAGTACCCAACTAAACAATGATCCCACTTGCTTTCACAAGTATATGCTCGTTCTCGAGGAATTGAGCATTTCTGGAAACAAGGACTTTCTATTCCTTAGGATCATAGATGGTATACCCTATAGTCTCCTTAGGGTAACCTACAAACAGACATCTATAAGACTTAGCACCCAACTTATCTGAACTTATCCTTTTAAAATATACAGGACATCCCCAAACTCTCAAGTGAGAAAGAGCGAGTTTCTTACCACACCATAACTCGTATGGAGTTTGATAAACTGATTTAGATAGCACTCTATTTAGTATATAAACTACACTCTCAAGTGCATAACCCAAAAAAGATCTACTAAGTTCTGCTTAGCTCATCATGGACTGAACCATATCGAGTAGGGTTTGATTCCTCCTTTCTGACACTCTACTATGTTGGGGTGTATAAGGAGGTGTTGATTGGGTAAAATACCATTATCCCTTAGATAATCCTGAAACTCCTTGCTTAAGTATTCACTACCTCGATTAGATCGAAGGGTTTTGATACTTTTCTCAAGCTATTTCTCTACTTCAGTTTTTAATTCTTTAAAAGCATAAAAAATTTAAGACTTGTGCTTCATAAGGTACAAATAACCATATCATGAGTAATCGTCAATAAAAGTTATGAAGCAGATGAAATCCTCATGTGTCTTAACACTCATTGGACCACATACATCAGAATGTATTATTTCCAAAGTACTAGTGGCACGCTGACCCTTTCCTTTGAAAGGTTTCTTAGTCATCTTTCCATTTAAACAAGGTTCTCACATACCATAGGAAGCCCATTCCATTGAGCTTAAGTCTCCACATTTGTGTAACTTAGTTAAGCGAGTCTCATTTATGTGGCCTAGATGACAATGCCAAAAGTAAGAGGATTTCTCATTATCTAATTTCAATTTCTTAACAATGTTCATATTTAGAATTTTTGTTTTACTATATAGAACATATATACCATTTAAAAATATTCCATAAGCATAAATAATATTGTCACGCTGAATTTGACATTTATTATGAGAAAATAAAATTCCAAATCCTTTTGTTGCTAGAAGTGCAATAGAAATAATATCCTTAGTGATAATTGAAATATAATAGTGATAGTTCTAAACTAAAACTAGGCCACTAGGCAAACGAAGGCTATAGTCCCTACAGCTATTGCAACAACCCGTGCTCCATTTCCCTCTTTTAGGTCCATCTCCCTCTTTGCAAGCCTTTTCTACTATTTCGCAAACCCTGTACAGAAGTACAGATATGAGTACCACAACCAGTATCTAATACCCAAGTAGACTCATAGGGAATTGTAGAGAAACTCTCTATCATGAACATACCTGAAGTAGATGCCAGACTTGGCTTCTTCTTCACTTGTTCAGAAATCCGAGCATTGTAATCACGTTTCAAGTGTCCGAGCCTTCTGCATAGAAAACATAATCCTTTGGGTTTCCCCTTTTCAATAACCACATTTCTGACTTTCCTATCAATGGGTTTTAAACCTTTACCTTTAATGTAATGTTTACTTTCAAAGGTACTTGTTTCTCTTGCCACTAGACCTTGCTCAAAACTTCCAAGTTTATTAATAAACTCAGATGTCTTGTTGGTCCTTTTTGACATAAGATAATTTTTCACAAAAGGTGAATATTTATCAGATAGGGTTCCTATCATTAATTCTATGTCAAGCTTGTAATTTATATCGAATCCTATTTGAGCCAATCTTCTCGAATACTGTAAGCATTTGATGCATCACTCAGTTGCTAGGATCCCATTATCTCTCCCAGAGTTATAAAGGAGCTTCAAAATTTCATTCCACTCAACTTTCATGCCTGCATGAAGTCCTCTAAGATGAATGAGTATGGATTTTAAATTCGTACCTTCATGTTGTTTCTTAAGTTTCAAGCTCATGGTCTTGAGCATCACAAGTGATACGACGAAAGCATCTCTCTTGAGCCTAAGATATGTTTCTTTCTCTTGGATAAGAGCATCAACATCAAGATTGACTGGTTCTGGATTATCCAGGATATAATCCATGTGGCTTTTCTCAAGTTCCTCTCTAAGAACTTTGAACCAATTGTCAAAATTGATCATTGTCAGTTTGGTGTCAAGTATCGGGCGAAGGTTTATGTTTGGGTTCATTTTTCAACCAAAGATAGAATTTGTTTAGATAGCCCTTTCTATTCAAATATAAGAAATCTGGTTAAACCAATTTTCCTTACTAGGTAGCATTCATAGTTACTCATCATGACTCCTACTATTGTTGTAGGGATTTCATTGGTGCCACTGGTCTCGCCCTAGTCTAGATCTTATATGATGGATATGATTATGAAATAATAATTTCGAGCTATTAGGAATTATTAATTCTAATGGAACATGCTCTGACTGGTATATCATAATAATTCCATTATGCCAAGACTCCACATAGCACGCAAAACAAACAAGGTCCATGTTTAAGTTTTTGCACCTATGCCTACATGTTTTAATATTAACAACTTAAACAACATTTATAAAAAAATATGTGGAATAAATTCCAATACTAGAAATGAACTAAGTCATAAACATCCCTTTGGTATACTTGGATCTAATACCGATGATAATTTCCACGTAGGAGAGGCCCCCTTGAAGTGAATGAGCAGCCTTGTCCATTTCTTACCAAAATTACCACAGGTAGTTTAATACATTATACCACAAATAATTATGATTTAAAGATTTCATTCTCTAATTAAGTGATGTATGGGATGACCCTTAGTTAAAGCATTTACCCATGTGGTAAAACATTACTAATTTATATGATAATTACCTAAACTAAGTTTGAGCAAAACCTTAATCTAGTTATCACATCATTTTCTATAACATGAATTGAAAATCTAAGTCATTCATAGAAAACTTAATCAATTCATAGAATAACACATGTTAATGTATTACAATCAATCATGCATAGCATAAGGAAGGCTCTAATACCACTGTTGGTTAATCAAGACAATAATTGAACATGCATAGGTTGCAAGGCGGAAATCACAAACATAAAATTAACTTGAGGATCTCCTAAGCATACCATGATTATTATAATCTAGGTTAAAATGTTCTATAGATGCTCTCTGTTTTATAAAACATATAAACAAACCTAGCATCTAAAGATTAAAGCATCACCAGTTAATGCGTGCTTGATCTCTCTTTTGGTAGCGACGTTCCCTTTCGAGCAATTCTAATAGCACAAGCTTCCAAACTAGGATTGCCTCTATGACTTGATCCACTCAAATCTTCATTGACTAAAACCTCAAAGAGGTAGAACCCATCAATTAATAGCAGATACTAGACTACTTCTAAATCAACCTGAAAATCCAAAATGGAAAACTCACTTAAACTTTGAGCCTTCTAAAAGAACTCTTCAATTTGTTTGGAGAAACTTGTGGAGATCTCACACAAAAAAAGAAGAGAAGAGTAGAAATCAGAGAGAAAACAAGCTCAAAGCTTTTTTTGGTGTGTATAAATAATGGGAGGTTATAAGTCTATTTATAAGGAAAAAGGGGGAGTGATAGACTCCCCCTAAAACACTACATGGGATGGGATAAATCCCATCCCATATATAGCAGGTCAACAGCATAGGTATGGATACTCATGGATCGACCTGCGGCTTCCATAAGGCAAGCCCTAATGGGCTTACCTTGTGTCGCAAGCCCAGCTTGCGAGTCTCCGCGCAGGCCACGCAAGCGCTGCCTTGCGGCAGTGCTTGTGACCTGCAGCTCGCTAGCCTGCATGGGCTGTCCCCACGTGCTAGCAGCCTGCGAGCCTGTTGGCTCATGGGGAAACAGGTAGGTGTGAGCATGGGTTTTTTGTACTAGCTCGCGTGTTCGATGATGATGGCTTTTTCGGGATTTTATCCTTGAATCACACAATTTTCGAGTATCCTAATGCATTCGAATGGGAATCCTTCTCATCTCTAAATTCAAAGGGACGTTTTCAATAAAAATTATTTAATTAATTAAAAAAATATAAAATACACAAAAAAATGTAAAACATTACGAAAAACCAGATCCAGGGGCCTGCATCTCCAAAGGCGGGCGAGGCAAAACCTCGTCAAAAGGCTTCGGCAAGGCTCCAACCTAAACAAAGATTGGCGAGGCTCCCTCACCAAAGATCTTGGCGAGGCACATGGCCTCGCCAAAGTCACGGTGAGGGGCCTTGCCGGACTTTTCTTTTCCGGTGAGACCCCTTGCCGGAAAAACTTATACTTTTTTGGATTTTTCCAGATTTTCCTATAAATACTCGGTTCTTTTTCGAGAAAAGGGATCCCGAAAATTATCAGATAAAATATAGCTTTATAATGACTTTAATTTCCAAGAACAAGATGAACTTTTATTGGACTTCAAACATAATTTTTTTTACCGAAACTTAAAGGACGAGGAGGATTTTCAATGGCCAATCAGATATCTTCGTAGTGGATTCATTCCATGATGGTAAGCCTCTGAGTTCCTAGAACTACAATTCTCCTGCTTTTAGTGTTTAATTTCTTCTTTTGATTTCATCTATGAACCTAGGATTTTAATTACTTCTATTTTATTTCAACTGTTTAGGAGATGTATGTTAGAACACCCCCACGAAGGGAATAAAATATATTCCTGAATAACAGCCCCCACCAATTTACCATGCGAGCAATTTCATTAATTAAAATGAGCAACCAATGTCCTAATAAAATGGATGCTTTTATTTAAATAACAAACACAATATCGTGATTGATTTTTTTAAGCCACAAGAGCCTCGCTAAATTCAAAATCAAACATACGTGCTATCCCGTGTGCTAACCGTCGTGGATGCGGGTAGTTTAGGATTAGATGTATGTTTAGGATTTTAATTTTCCTTCAGGTATCGTAATTTTAATTTTTGGAAAATGTAATTAATAGGTTAGCGGGCGGTTGCATCTCCCGATTTTTGGAAACCTTGTAATTTTTATTTTCCGCGTTTATTTTCCGCACATATTTAATGCTTTGTGGATGGTTTATTATTCCGCTTTGTAAATGTTTTATTTTACAATACGTGAATCATGCATTTAAAATAAAAAATGACCTAAGTGCGAATATGCACAATTAAAAGAACACAGTTTTCTGTAGATGTAATCTAATGTGATCCAATGAGAAATAAGCAACTTATCCCTAACCCGAATCTCTATGTCTTGGTGGGCCGTCCCCCGGACGTTAAGCCTCATAGGACTCTGATTCCTGGAAAGAGCTACTCCAGGTGGAGACTCACACTAAGAGACGACGGATTTGGGTTCAAATTGATCTAAAATGTTTTCTCTCTCTCTTTTCAACCTTTTTACTGAGTCCCTGACTAGGTGCTTCTTTTTCAAACACCCCGGTGGACCGCGCCTATGAAATCTCTCACTCTCGGCCCACCGCTCCGTGTTACCCGCTCATAGCAGGCCCCACTTTGAATAACTCGTATTCGATTTGGGGCTTAATCGCAACGGGAAAAATCCCTTTCTCTCTTCGTGCAAACTTTTCCCTATCTTTTTATTATTTCTGTTACTTATTAATTTGAATAAATCAATTAACAATTAATCTCACTGATTTCTCAACTTGTATTTTGGTACAGACCAAGTCCATAGATTCTTCACATGGTTTGATAAAGACCGTAAGTGTGTGACCTCATAGGATCCCAAAGTATAGAGCCACTAGAGATTAACCTAAACTTGGCTTCCTACCCGGGAATCTTTAGTGTTAGTGTTCCAGACCGTTATGGAACCCGATAGCTCTAGATCATCAAATTGGCTTTCTAGTAAAGGCGTATGTTCCCTCGATACTTAGAACGTCACGTGCTTGTGATTTGATCCGGTTCTGCAGTAGTAACTAGTACAATAAACTCCTTCTATCAGGTTAAGCACCATCCAGTTTATTGATCTCGGATTAAGTGTCAGGTCATGTAATAGCCATAGCTATCCTAGAATTAGACTTCTTCATGAAGAACACCACTCAGTGATTTTGTATCTTGATTGCATAGAAACCCGTTCCATCAATACTCTAATCAAAGGTTTATTAGTGTGTCGTTTCAACAAGGGGCTCTAAGGTACATCTCTATTATATTACTATATCAGGAGCAATGGAACCCATCTTGACTGCACAGCTTACCAACATGTGATCATCGCTATACCTGTAATCACCCATGTCATCCTGAACGCTAAGGTATGAATAATTATGACCTAAAGTATAGCAATTCCTACATAAGGTAATCGGTATCTCAGGTCTGAGGATACTCGTACTGCTACTGAAATAAGATATGACACCAACACATGGATATAGTTATTTCCGAGTGTTTATCTTTTAGCGGTCTCCAATGTACTACCCGAATACATTCATGTATTAACTCAAGGTACCACCTTATGCTCGCGAGATCGACCATTTGGAACTAATCCAAGGAGTAAGCCACCACATGCTAGTCTATCCGCTCCATTGATGTCCAGTCTCAATGGAACTATGACTAGGAATATTTAGACAATTCATAGTAACATGTATGTGCAGATCTCACTCCACATAGCTCCCACTATGTCCTTGCCCTTTTACGCTATGAATTAGTCACGGACTTTATTTCATCAATGTGCATATACATATCCAAATATATATGATACACACGAGATACAATTAAAAAGAAACATTGATAAGTAACAAAACACCTTTAATTATTATTATTATTAATAATTCAAAACTATTTGTACATTATAGCTAATAAAGGTATATCACCCTAATTTCCTCTATGGCATACATCATGTCTAACAGAAGGTGATAACTTGAGTTAACCCATGAATGTATTCGAGTAATACGTTGGAGATCATTATAAGACAAGCACTTGAAAATAACTATATCCATATGTTGGTGTCATATCATGTTGTAGTAGTAGTACAAGTATCCTCAAACTCTAGGTACTTGTTACCTAGTTAGGATTTGCTATACCCTGGGTCATACTTATGCATACCCTGGCGATCAGGTTGATACGAGTAATTATGGGTATAATGATGATGACATGTTGGTAAGCCGAGCAGCTAAGATGGGAGATGTACCTTAGGGCCCCTTGTTGAAGTGACACACTCATAAACCTCTGATTTGAGCATAAGATTGATAGAATGAGTTTCAAGACAATCTTGATACATAACGGCCGAGTGGTGTTCTTCATGAACAAGTCTAATTCCAAGATAGCTACGGCTATTACATCAGCTGACACTTAATCTGAGTTCAATAAACTAGATGGTACTTAACCTGATGGTGTATTATATTGGTTACTATTGCAAAACTGGATCAAGTCACAAGCACGCGACGTTGCTAGTATCCAGAGATCATACGCCTTTGCTAGAAATCTCATTTGATCGTCTAGAACTATCGGGTTCCATATTGATCTAGAACACTAAGCCTAAAGGTTCCCAGATGTGAAGCCAAGTTTAGGTTAACCTCTAGTGGCTCAATAATTTGGAATCCTATGAGGTCACACACTTTGGGTCTTTAACGGAATAAGTAAAGAACCTATAGATTGGATCTATGCCAAGAATATCTGTTTGTTGAATTCATTGGAAGAACTATTAATTGGATAGACCAAAGAAATAATTAAATGAAATGAAGAAAAATATGGAAAAATGCATGGAGAGGAGTAAAAGAATTTTTTCCGTTGTGAGTGGGCCTCAAATGAACATGGGATGTTCGGAGTGGGGCCTACGTGGCTGCCCCTAAAGCAGAAAAGCTCATGGGTAGCTATTGCTCGGGGACAGCCCACCTGTGCTAGAGGGCTACAGGCTTGCAAGCTCTGCCCAAGGTAGCGCTTACGCAGGTCTGCCACGCATACTCGCTTATGCGTAGCGCGTGGCCTGCATGCAAGCCCGCTTTCCTGGGCTTGCGGGAAGGCCCACAATCCTAGTTGTGGCACAAGACATGCTTATTAGGGCTTGCCCTGTGGGAGGAAGCCATGGGTTGTCCCGTGGGTCCTAGTGACCTGCGCGGCTAACCCACATGTAGAATGGGAATATTCCCATCCCACATAGTGTTTTAGGGTGAGTCTAACACTTACCCTTTTCCTTTTATATAGGCCTCCAATTCCTCTTTATTCCAAACTTTAACTCAGCCTTTCTCTTTGAGTTCGACATCTCTTTCTTCATTCATTGTGCGAGATCCTTTACGAGCTTCTCCAAACAACAAAGAATTCTTTTGAAGTCTATTTCTAATTAAAGCGAGCCTTCTCAGTTTATATTATCGGGTTGGTCTTCGAGCGATCTAGCAGCTGCTATATACTAATGGGTTCTACCTTAGAGAGATATTGGCTGGTAAAAAACTATGTAAATCAATCGTAGAGGCTATCTTAGTTTGGAGGCTCGTACTAATGAAGTTCTGCCAAATTTCTCAAGGGTACACCACATCCAAAAGAAAGAGAAGCACACATCAACTGCTAATGTTCCAAACTTAGATGCTAGGTTTGTTTTATAAGTTTTATAAACCTACAAGCATCTATGGAAACTTTTAACTTAGAATATATTAATCATAGCATGCTTAAGAGATCTTTAGGCTAATTTTAAATTTTGAAATTTCACCTTGCAATGTTTGCATGTTCAATTACTGCCTTGATTAACTAGTAAAATCTATATCCCTCAAGAGTGATTGGAGCCGAGCCTGACTTACACAATGACAGTGTTATAGTAGGTTGTTATATGATTACACTATCTTTTATAACAGGTGTAGGTATAATCAGTTGATTGTCTGATTGATCTTTTTGAGTGCCGAACTCAAGATTTCTCCCACTAGCTTTTGCAAGTATATACTCCTTCTCAAGGAATTGAGCATTTCTTGAAACAATGACTTTTTATTCCTTGGGATAAAAGAAGGTACACCTTATAGTCTCCTCAAGGTAATCTACAAATAGACACTTGTTAAACTTAGCACCCAGCTTATCTGAACTTATCCTTTTTACGTAAGCTGGACATCCCCAAATTCTCAAGTGAGAAAGAGCAAGTTTATTGCCATACCATAATTCGTATGGAGTATGATCAACTAATTTAAAGGGAACTCTGTTTAGAATATAAATTGCACTCTCAAGTACATAACCCCAAAAAGATCTGCTGAGTTCTGCTTGGCTCATCATGGATAGAACCATATCGAGTAGGGTTATTTCTCCTTTCTAACACTCCATTGTGTTGGGGTGTATAAGGAGGTGTCCACTAGGATAAAATACCATTATCCCTTAGATAATCCCGAAGCTCTTCGCTTAAATATTCATCACCTTAATCAGATCAAATTGTCTTGCTACTTTTCTAGGATTTTCTCTACTTCGGTTATGAACTCTTTAAATTTCTCAAAATTTTCAAACTTGTACCTCATAAGGTACAGATAACTATATCGCGAGTAATCATCAATAAAGGTTATGAAGTAGATGAAACCCTCATGTGTCTTAACACTCATTGGACCACATACGTCGGAATTTTTATTTCCAAAGTACTAGTGGAATGATGTCCTTTTCCTTTGAAAGGTTTCTTAGTCATCTTCCCTTTTAAACAAGGTTCACATGTACCATAAGATTTCCATTCCATTGGGCCCAAGTCTCCACACTCGCGTAACTTAGTTAAGCGAGTCTCATTTATATAGCCTAGATGACAATGTCATAAGTATGAGGATTTTTCATTATTTAATCTTGATTTCTTAAATGTTCATATTTAGAATTTCGGTTTCAGTATCTTTAACAAAAATGTCATCAACAGATATTCCAAAAGCATAAAGAACATTATCGCGTTGAATTTGACATTTATTGTTAGAAAATAAAATTTCAAATCCCTCTGTGGCTAAACGCTCAGCAGAAATAATATTCTTAGTGACAGCAAGAATATAATAGCAATTGTTCAAAACTAAAACTAGGCCACTAGGCAAATGAAGACTATATGTCCCTACAGCTATTGTAGTAACTTATGCTCCATTTCCAACTCTTAGGTCCATTTCCCTCTTTGCAAGCCTCCTACTGTTCTGCAATCCCTGCACATAATTATAGATAAGTGTACCACAACCAGTATCTTAATACAAGTAGACTCATAGGGAACTATACAAAAACTCTCTAGTATGAACATACCTCCATATATTCGAGCCACAACTATAATCATCTGATGAGCTTATTTCAAGAGAAACATTTTCCCTCTTCAATTCTAACTTCCTCATGAGCTTTCTTTTAAATTTAAAACCTTTTAGTTTCTTCAACTTAAGGTTCTCAGCATTTGCTTGCTCTTTGAGTTTATTTCTAACTCAATTTCATAAATCTCGAGCAAGTCCATAAGTTGAGTCAAGGTACTATTGGGAGAACACTCCTTGAACGTCTTCTTGAAAGAATCATATTTATTGGGTAATACCCTCAATACAATTTTCATCAAAGACTGCTCACTGTACTCAACTCCCAACTCTCTCAATTTCTCTAAGTTATCATAAATGTTTATAACCAACTCTACTACTGAGGTGCCTCCTTGCAATCTACTATGGAACAATTCATCTTTTAAAATTTCCACCAATTTGAGATGATGAATCATGGTTACGAGATCCAACACTTTGTAAAATAGTGCATAATTTGCGAGCATGTGGTCTAACATGAGTTTAGCGACAAACTCATAGTTTCCCTTGTGCTCCTCATAATCATTTGTCTCACATGCAAAAGCAATCTTGTCTTGATGTTTAGGACTAGGATCAATCAAAACATAATCAAGGTAGTAGTTCTGAAGAACTCCTCTAACAATCTCAAACCACTCATTAAAGTTATAAACATCATTTTTATGTCAACAAGAGAACCGATGTCAATGCAAGTATTTTTGTTAGTGATCATACTCAACCTAGATATAAGATAGAATTTGTTTAGACATTAGTATATGTACATGCATTTAATATAAGGTCTTTAATTAATAATTCCTACTATATTCTCGACATTCAAATAGCCCCTTCTATTTAAATTTAGGAAATTTGGTTCAACCAATTTTCCTTAGTAGGTAGCATCCATAGCCACTAATCATGACCCCTGCTAAGTTGGTCAAGCCATAACAAGATAACCATGGTTGGAACCCGTCCATTTGCATCTCATGCAATTGCTATTCCATTTAAGTTCTCTTTCTCAAGACATGCGTACCCGATTATACGACTCTTCAAATCTGTCTCTAATCTGACATTAACTCTAATAATATGGACAACTAAACCATTTTGGTTAAGGCATTAACCCCATCTAATCTCATGACCAAACACATGATAAGGGAAGGCATGTTGTACATGTTCTTACATTCGTTAATAAGGTTCGTATCATGACTTATGATGGGAAGACTATATACTGCCTTAATATTATTGTGGGGATTTTATTGGTGCCGCTAGTCTCACCCTAGTCTAGGTCTTATACGATGGATATGATTATGAAAATAATAATTTCGGAAGATTTGGAATTATTAACTCTAAGAGAACATGCTCAGGACTAGAGTATCATAATCATTCCATCATGCCAAGACTCCACATAGCATGCAAAAAAAACAAGGTCCATGTTTAAGTTATTGCACCTATGTTTATAAGTTTTAATTTAACAACTTAAACCATGTTTGTAAAACCATATGCGGACTCTCATTCTCATAGTAGAAATCGACTAAGTCATAAAAGTCTCTTAAGTACATTCGAATCTAATACCGATGGAGATTTCTAGGTAGGAGAGGCCCCCTTAAAGTGAATGATCAACCAAATCCAATCATTGCCAAAATAACCATGGGCACTTCGATTCGTTGTACAACGGAGAACTATGATTTGAAGATTTTGTTCTTTAATTGAGTGAAGTACGGGATGACCCTCAATTAAATCATTTACACTTGTGGTAAAACGTTGCTAATTTATATGACAATCACCTAGATTAAGTTTGAACAAAACCTTAATCTAGTCATCACATCAATTTCTATAACAGGAATTGAAACTTAAGTCATGCAGAGCATACTTTAATCAATTCATAGAAAATATCATTTTAACATATTATAATCAATCATGCATAGCATAAGGCAGGCTCTGATACAATTATTGGTTAATCAAGATAGTAATTAAACTTGCAAATGTTGTAAGGTGGAATTTCAAAACATAAAACTAACATAAAGATCTCCTTAGCATACCATGATTGATATAATCTAAGTTAAAAAAGGTTCCATAGATGCTTATAGGTTTATAAAACTTATAAAACAAATATGTTTAGAACATTACAAATTGATGTATGCTTCTCTTTCTTTTGGATGCGGCATTCCCTTAGAGTAATTCGGTAGAACTTTGTTAGCGTGAGCCTCCAAACTAGGATAGCCTCTACAATTGATCCACACGGATCTTCACCAACCAAAACCTCATTGAGGTAGAACCTGTTAGTAGACAGAAGCTACAAAACCCCTCGAAGACCAACATGAAAATATAAATTGAAAAGGCTCACTTCAAAAAGAAAGAGCCTTCAAAAGAATTCTTTGTTGTTTAAAGAAACTCATGAAGGATATAGCACAACGAATGAAGAAAAAGATGTCAAACTCAGAGAGAAAGGCTAAGCTGAAGTGTGGAATAAAAAGGAAATAGAGGCCTATATATAGGGAAAAGGGGGAGTGTTAGACTCCCCCTTAAATACTACGTGGGATGAAATATTCCCATCCCACATGCGGGTTACCAGTGCGGGTAAGTAGTGTTAGTTAATCAAGATAGTAATTGAACATGTAATCGTTGCAAGGTGAAATTTCAAAACTTAAAATTAACCCAAAGATCTCCTAAGCATGCCATGATTGATATAATCTAAGTTAAAATGCTTCACAGATGCTTTTAGTCTATAAAGCTTATAAAAGAAACCTAGCATCTAAAGGTTAAAACATTACCAGTTGATGCGTGCCTTCTCTCTTTGGTAGCAGTGTTCCCTTTGAGTAGATTTCGATAAAACTTTGTTAGCATGAGCTTCCAAACTAGGAGAGCCTTTACGATTGATCCACAAGGATCTTCACAGACCAAAATCTCGAGGAGGAGGAAGCTGTTAGTAGACATTAGTGTTTGCTAGGTTTCGACTCTAACAACTCCTAGGATTTTTTATTTAATAATGAAGCCAAAAACCATGTCTCCCACTTTCCTACCAATAAGATATAAGTTCAAAATATGAACAGGTGTTGTCAGTACTGCTTACCTAAATAGAAAAATGGTGACCACTGCAAGTATACAGTTACCATGTAATTTTAAAAGATATCGATCCCACATGGAAGGACTAGCTCTAAAGATCAACAAGAAAAATGGAATAAAGAAAATAAAATATTTTTGTATTTTAGTTGGAAGGATTAGAATGAAGAATGGATAGATATTTGTATGGAAGACTAGAGATTCTAAATATATAGAGTTTTCCTATGAAATAAGTATAACAAAGAAAACATGCAAGTTCAACAAAGTTATTACGTTCACTAGACTAATTTAAAATAATCGGTTCTAGACACTCAGATGTTCAATGATTCAATGTAGAGGAATACATGAAATGACTTTTCTAAATCTAGTGCAAATGAATTAAGATGATTATATAAACCTGGATAAAAATATTACTATGCTTAGTACGGGTCGCTCTCACATACCCTTATTTAGCAAGTTACCATTCCAAAAATGTTGGCTCACTAAACAGCGCTAAAATCACAGATCCAGTGATTATACACAATCTCGTTAACCCCAAAACTACTCTTAAAGTTAACTCAAAGGCATACAACTTGATTAATATAAAAGACTCAACATGAAATACACATTATGACACATAGACATATTATAAACTTCGAAATAGAAAGAATAAGTAGAAAGCAAAGCAAAGTTGTAAGTTATGAAAGTGAAAGCTAAAGTTGATCAAACCTTATCCACTCTTTAATGGGAGTCATCAATTCCCGCAATACCTGTGTCTGCTTTGAATTTGGTCTTGGCCCGTACAGAACCTTCGCTAGGATGCTATTCTTTGTGAATATCGAACAAATGAATGTTGAAGAATGAAAAATTTTATTGATAAGTGATTTGCAAGTACACTTATACAATAATCACTCGAATATGTAGAGAAATCTAATGATCAAAACAAGGATTTGAATCACTTAAACATTTTCTTGCTAACACTTATGAACGTAGTGAAAACTAAACAATTTCACTCTCTATCTATGCACACACTATATCTCTCACTTTTCTAATTCCAATGCCACACCATGCATGAAATTTGTAAGGTTTGGAGCTCTATTTATAGAGTTCGAAGGGTTGGGTCTATCCAAGCGAAGAGTTATGTCCATTGGCGAAAGATTGCATCACTTCATTGTGATTGGTTTAGAAGCTTTAATCTTATCCACAATGGATAGGCATCTAATCATGATTGGTTGACTTCTGATAAGTCTATTTTTGTTAGTAGTTGATGGCGGTTGATCATTCTTATCTGGTGGTTGGTAGTTAAGAATATTTGACAAAAAAACCATCCAAGTCACGATCGCGATATACAAGTCGCGACCGTGAATCTTTGTTTGACAATTTTCTTCTTCTAAAGTGTATCAAGTCACGACCGCGAATTGTTTTCACGATCGTGAATTGTGTTTTTCTTCAGAATTCTTCTTGTAACTTCACCGATCTTTGACAGCTTCGATCCTAAGCCAAATCTTTAAGTTCCATGCATCTTTTTGCACCTTTTTCACTCTTTTTGCATAGAATTCCACTTTAGATCATTTTACTCCCAAGATTTACCTAGTATCTGCATTTGCACCAAAAATAACTACATACCACGTGAAATCTTTTATTTGAAGTTTAAAAATGACTTAAACTATAGTGTTTAGTGTGCAAAATTATATTGATAATAAGTGTAATTATACACTTATTAGTTGTTTTTCCTTAAACAAACTCAAGTCAGCTTCATTAATTAAGAGTATACTTAGTACTCAATTAATTTCATTATCCTAGTTAGTTAGCTATTTCCAAAAGTTTTAAGTATTGTGAAGTACTATTAACTTGGGTTCCACGATCTCCCCCATTTTGGACAAATAGCAAACTATGTAGTAGAAGAAATTAATTGAATACGATAGTTTAGAGATATCATAAATACCTGGAAAGTGATGTAAGAATCCCTTGTGATGAGTGACTTCTCTTAATCAGCTTGAACTCCCCCGTACTAAGTGAGTCTTCTACAAGAAGCTCAGCTCCCCCATACATAGAGGGATTTTTTTCACTTTGGGACTTTGTCTCACTTTAGCTTTTCTTCAAGGTTGGTCTCTTACATGAGTTCCTACATCATAAAATCAAATTCGTAGCAGAAACATTCATACATCTTAATAAAGTTAAAGTTAAGAAGATCTTAACTTGAAGTATAAACTTGTAATTTTATTGATTTAAAAATTACTTAGTCACTACATTAGTATGTCCTGAACTAAGATTACAAAGCTAAGTTCTATTCCAAGTTCTAACTACAAAGTACATGGCTTTTCTATTTTCTATATGTTAAGGAGGAAGAACCAGTAGTCTTGTCTTGATTTGCCTTTGATTTTGCTACTGAGGAGGTGGAGGATAAGGACGCCTTGGAAGAGTTCCCTTGTTGAGATTCGCCATTCAGAGAGCATCTTCAGTTACCTTCTCCCCCCTTGGTATCTGACCTTTCACAATTTGTTCAAGGTAGAGGTTAAAAGCATCGAGGGCAGCTTGGAAGTTCTCTTGTTGACCGATGATTTGAGGGGAAATCTCTTGCTCCAACTGCTCTTTGCCCTTAGAAGAAAGAAATTCTTGATCATTAAGTTCGTTGAGGAGAAGATGGTGACATCTGGAGATGTGTGCAATTTGGTCAAACCCTTGACAAGTAAACTATTGAAAGCATTGGAATAGAGCTTTGAAGTCTGTTGTAGTTAGTGTGATCTTCAGCTGCGCTTCGATGTCAAGTACTTTGGGTCCAATAGATGAAATACACTTTTCAGTGTAATCAATGTCTTTAGCGTCCAATTCGCCTATTCTCATTAGAGTTCTAATGTTCTTCTGTAGGTCTTCTAGCTTCTACTTGATGACATTTAGCTTGGCATGAATGGTCATACTAGTTTTAGGGCATCAAGATTCAGTTGCAGGCAAGCTTTGAGTAGGCATTTCTGGAAAGATCTTCCCCATTTTAGTGATAAGAAATTTTTTTGAGGAGGAGATCTTGGTATCCATGTGCTCATTGACTTCTCATTGGAGAGTGTCGAGTTTGGTGTGGAGAGAGTCAAGGTTGATCACAGGTGCCTTGTCCATTTTCGCAGAGATATCTGTCAGCAACTTCACCATTTAGTTTTACTTATTGTCATGGTTCACAAAGAACTTCGACTGGGCCTCCAAAAGCTTGGCAATGCTGTGGCCAACATCCTTTGTAGTTTTTACCTCCTTGAGGATGTTCTCATTTCGATGATCAATGAGCTTCTTTATTTTGGCCAGCTTTTCACCAAGTTTGTGGATCTATGTCACTTGAGTTGCCATGTTGGTACTCAAGAGACTCAGTTGCTCAGTAGCAGCATCCATGCTACCCTTTATCTTACCTGCAGCAGCGTCAGCTACTGTAGTAGACGTGGGGATAACAATGATTTCTTCCCTAAGCTGGGCTGTAGAATACTTCAAATCAGTTAAGATTAGAGCCATCTTGTCCACCAAACTCTTGGCACTCTCTTTTTCCAAGTGATTTCGAATAACAAACAAGCTACCTTGAATCTTTACAAACTCCTCGAAGTAGATAGATTCATTTGGAAAACTTGTGTGTTGTTTGAACTCATGCAATTTTTCCTTGGGTTTGGAGGACAAGCCCGTCAATTCTTGAGCAAGTAGAAATTTGCTTACTGCTCTGTTTGCCACTTTTCTAATGATAAGTTTAATAACTTATTCATGAGATTTTTTCTTTAAAGTATAGGTGTTGTCAATACCACTTATCAAAATAGAAAAATGATGATAACTGCAAGTATACAGTTGCAATGTAGTTTTAAAAGATATCGAACCCACAGGGAAGGAACCAGCTCTAAATATCAACCAGAGAAATGGAACAAAAGAAAATAAAATAAATGATTTTATTTTTGTTGGGTAGGATGGAATATGACGGTGGGTAAATGTATATATATTAGAGTAGAAGAAATCAGTATAGATTATCCCTACGAACAAGTATAGCAAAGAAAACATGAAAAATCAACAAAGATATTATGTACACTAAACTAATTTTACAAATTCGGTTCTAGATATTCAGATATTCAATTATTCACCGCAGAGCAACACATGAAATGAATTTTCTAAATCTAGTGCAAACGAATTAAGACGATTATATAAACCTAGATAACAATACTACTATGCTTAGTACAGGTCGCTCTCACATAGCCATATTTAGTAAGTTACCATTCCAAAAATATTGGCTCACTAAACAGCGTTATAATCACAGATCCAGTGACTATACACAATCTCATTAACCCCGAAACTACTCTTAAAGTTAACTCAAAAGCATATAACTTGATTAATATAAAAGACTCAACATGAAATACACATTATGACACATAGACATATCATAAACTTCGAAATAGAAAGTATAAGTAGAAAGCAAAGCAAAGTTGTA
>CATIWQ010033511.1:0-38488 GCA_949673415.1 Euphorbia schlechtendalii
CTCTTATCATTCTCCCTCTGTAGCTGTTGTTGGTAGTAACTTATCATCATTTTTTTTACTACAATAAAAGGAAAAATCAGCAGTTTGTGCATTATTAGTTACTGTCTTATTCTATTGAAATCAGTGATATGTGGGAAAAAAACCGATCACTACATTATTTAATATTCATTCACTATTATTTTAATATTTATGGTTAGGGTTGAAACCACCGGATGGGGATTAGCCTCGATTGGGATGGAGATTCCTTGATAAAAGATTCCTCACGGGGTGGGGATGCTCCAAAGCCATTATGAAGATGGGGATAACATTCTTTAACTCGATAAATATCTGACCCCGATCCCGTTAAGTCTTTAGGGGGAATTCCTGAATTTTCTCCGAATATTATTTATAATTATCAAATTATTTGTTATATTTGGCATTAATTATTTAGTGATGTGAATTATTTTATAAAATATTTTTACATATGAATGTTTATTAAATATCTCAACTTTCTAAAATCTAAATCTTTTATTATATAAGTAAAATACTCTATTTTATTTTATATTTTATTTTGATTGTTGAACAATAAACCTGATGTTTAATGTTTGTTTTCTTAAGCTTCTACAATATAGCTATGCATTAAACTTTTTATGCATTGAGTGTTATTGAAACAAAAACTTAATTTAATCTTTCTTTTGAAAATATTAGATACGGAGTAATTTTGTTTTAAGAGAATGTTTTTGCATTTATTTATTTTAATGGGAATTTGTGAAATCCCGATTGAGAAATTATTAAAATGCTACCCATTCCAAATGCTTCCTCGAGTGGAGCTTCAGAATCAAGAAGTATGAACAAATAGAACGATGTGGAGGACAAAAGAATGGCAGAAACCTCAAGCTCAAGTTCAACCTCAAGCTTATCATCCTCTTCGAAAAAAATCTCCGAAATCTTAATAAGGATAAAGATATTTTTTCCTGAAACTTCAATGGAGATAGGATCGCATTCCCGGCCCGCCCCTTCAACCTCAACTTTGAACCCTATTTATGGTTCGACTTTTTCTGGCAACTGGCTTTTTATATAGTCTTCTATCTGTCACATTTAATGGGCTTAGAAATTGCCCTTTATTGTGAGTTATAAGAAACAGAAATCCACGTTAAGAAGTAGTTACAGCAGATTGTCTATCAATAATGATGTAAACTCAGTTGGAATGGTTAAGCGTTAAAATTGGGAAAATGTAGAGAAAGAAATGTGTCAGCAGGCGACACGGAGCGGTGGGCCGATAATGCGCGATTTCATAGGCGCAGTCCATCGGGGTGTTAAAAAAAAGGTGCATCGGGTCGGGGACCCGGGAAAAAGGTGAAAGAGAAAGGGCGAAAACGTTTTTTTTAAATCGATTCGAACTCGAATCCGCCGTCTCTTAGTGTGGAGTCATCACCTGGATTAACTCTTTCCAGGAATTAGAGTCCTGTGAGGCTTAACGTCCGGGGGACGGCCCACTAAGACACAGAGATTCGGATCCGGGATAAGTTGCTTATTTCTTATGTGATCACATTATATTACATCAATAGAAAACCGTATTTTCTTAATTGCGCATATTCGCACTTAAGTCATTTTTGGAGTTTAAATGCATGATTTAACGCGCATACAGAAAGTAATAAATCCATACATCAAGCATTAAATAAATCAATCCACAAAGCAGTAAATATATGCGGAAAATAAAAATTACAAGGCTTCCAAAAATCGGGGGATGCAACCGCCCGCTAACCTATTAATTACATTTCAAAAAAAAAGAAATTGCGATATCTGAAGGAAAATTAAAATCCTAAACATACATCTAACCTGCATCCACAAAGGTTAGCACAGGGGATATCACATATGTTCGATTTGATTTTAGCGAGGCCTGTGTGGCCTAATTAAAACATCGAAGATTTTAAAGTAGTTATTTTAAATAAAAGTAGTTCATTTTTATTTACACGTATGATGATCAATTTTATTAGTGAAAATGATCGCATGGCATAAGGTGAGGTCTGTTATCTGGGAATATATTTTAATTCCTTTCGTTGGGGTATTCTAAAAAAATAAAGAAAAGAAATAAAGATGAAGAAGAGAATTACAACATTATTTACATAAAAAGAAATATTCCTAGGTCCACAAATAAAATCAGAAAAAGATGAAGCAGACGATGAGCGCGGAATTCGCAATTCTAGGAACTCAGAGGCTTACCCTTGCGGTATGAATCCACTTTAGCGTATCCGTTTGATCCCCGGGAGCGTTCCTTGTTCGTTTTGGTTTAATTGTAGTTTAATTGGAAAATAAGTGTTTATTTATCCAAAAAGATAATCAGACTCGGATTCTAAATTTATTTTTGACCCAAGGATATCTGAGGATTTTTTAAGAAAAATAGATGAAGAAATTTGATTTTAAGATGAAGAGATTTAGAATCCAAAAGTGTTTTGGATCTAAGAAAATGTTAGAAGAATAGAAAATATTTTTGTTGTAGTGTTTTTCAGTGTTTTTTTTGTTCTGAAAAGAATTTTTGTCTGAATTTTCGAGCCCCCTTCAATCCAAAAATGTCTCGAATTTATAGAAATTCGGGACAGGGTTAAATCGGGCTCGCCGAAGAGTTCAGCAAGCTCGCCGAACTCTTCGGCGAGGCCCTCGTTGAGGAGTTCAGCAAGGTCAGCGAGGTGCCCAAAGAAATCCCATGGGCCATTGCGACAGTGCCGCCCTTTTCCTTTTTTTTAATTAATTAATTAATATAATTATATATATATATATATATATATATATATATATATATATATATATTTATTTATATATACAAGTTTATATATACCTAAATTTTCAAATAACCTAATTAAATTATTTTGGACCCTTAAAAATATTATAAGATTTTAAATTTTCACTTTAAGCCTTTTAAATATTTTCTACGGTCCTAAATATTTATTTAGGGTCCCAAACATTATTTTAACGAGGAGAACTCCCATTTGAAGATCGTCGGATGGTTGAAAATCGTGTGATTCGAAGATAAATATCCCGAAAAGCCGTTATCATTGAACGCGCGAGCTGGTACAAAATCTCGTGCTCACAGCTGCCCCTCATGTGATAATTGCTAGTTGTATAACTAGTATGATCACACAAAAGAGCGTAGAGATAGAGAGAATACCTGACCGGTGTGGTTAGTGACTTCTTGTTCCCAATTGGTGATAACATTGGCCTTCCTTTCTGGCGCTGTGTCTTCATAGGGTTGTCCGTTTCTTTCTTCAAAATCCCTTAGGTACTTGGTGCCCCTTGTAGGCGGGTCGATCGTTTGTTTCTGCGGCGTCCCTGTTGTAGTCGGCAACCGTTTCATTCTTCGGTTGATAAATGAGGCTGTTTCTTTCTTCCGCCATCGAGATAACCGTTCCCTCCTTCGGTTATGTTTTGAATTTCCTTAATAGGATGTTGACTTGTTTCTTGTAACAAATCATGGAAAAGTATAATGTTAATACATTTTTATGATGAATGTTTTAATTATTTGATTGAGTTTATGCGAAGCAAAAATTTTTGCCCCTTCAATCAAAAAATTAAAACATGAGGAAGAAATGAGTTTAATAAGAAATTCGGGGTTGTCTTGAAAATTGCTCCGTTACTTTAGGAGACTTTCATGATGTTGCAATGTTGACTTTAGGCTTGAGTGGGCCATCGTCTTGTTTGTAGGTTCCTCATGTGGAGGTGGAGGTTCTTGTATACTGGGATGGTGTTGCCCCGGTTTAGCATCGTTTTTGCCTGTAAATGTCATGATACGAATGTAATGTATGCATGATTTTATGCATGAACAATTTTTATCATATGATGTATGTTCGTCTATTGTAGGCGTCGTGAGCTTCATTCATTGAAGAGCATTCTCTTGTGCTGGTGCACGGTTGCCCCAAGGGTTTGACTTATAAGGAATTCCATGAGTAACTCCTTCAGAGTGACGACCATGGGTTCGTTGAATCAGATTTAAGTTCAAAGCTTGGATCTGGTTTGAGGAAAGTTTGGATGAGTCGTTGATCCCGCATTGTGTCGGCGATGATCGCTTGGAAGCAGGAGGTATGTACCGTTCCGAGGAGGAGATGATGAATGTGATATTTCTTTGGTTCTAATTTCTACATAGATCACCCTTGCAGGTTTTCAATCTATTGAACTTTGTCCTAATTTTTGCATGGACCGCCCTTTCAGGTTTTCAATCCAACAGACTCATTTTTCTTTATTTTTACTCTTTATTTTTTTATTTTTTGGATGTTTACTCCTGAAATTCTACCATTGGCATGCAAGTAATCAAAATAAGCATATTCATAAAGATTCAACAAAAATGACAGTTCATCGATGAACTTAATAGGGGTATAAATGTTTCAAATGATTTGACTCCTGCCATTGATTAGCCCTCTCAGGTTTTCTCACCAATGTGGTTCTCTCGATGTCCTAAATTTTGCCTGAGCTGCCCTTTTCGGGTTTTCAACTCAGCGGACTATTCTTTTTGAGTTTTGAAAAGAAGCCCTAACTTTTGCTCAATTAACAGAGTGTTAATTGAAAGGATAATTACAAATTTTTTTTATTCGTACTGCTTTTTATTGATTTTATTTCTTTCACCTATGCGTGATAGCAATTGTGTAAGACTTGGTTGATATGGTCATCGTCCATGTCCATGACTTCATTTGTTGTCTCGTTCAGTATTTCTGATTGATTAGTTGGTGCTCATGCTACTTTGCTGACTTAAGATGTATGTGATGATGAGTCTTGATCATCGGTGTTTCTTATGATGACTGCCCCACAAGTAGTCATAAGCTATGTGAAGGAACTGTTGACGTGTTCAACGGTCTGACTCCTTTTTATCTTTAGCATTGACTTTTATTTGATTATCCCGTGAATGGTGGTGATCCGTGCGATGGAGTTGTTGACGTGTTCAACGATCTAACTCCTCCTTTGTAATATCCTGCCAGTTGTTTAGTCTCATGAATGGTGGTGATGGAGTTGTTGACGTGTTCAATGATCTGACTCCTTCTTTGTGGCATTGCGCCAGTTGTTTGGTCTTATGAATGGTTGTGATGGAGTTGTTGACGTGTTCAATGATCTGACTCCTTCTTTGTGATATTGCATTAATTGTTTGGTCCCAACTTGCTTGGTCGACATTTTGGCTTTATTCTAGCTCCGATCCTTTTAATCTTTACGTGCTTCATTCTCTTGGTTGAGTCAGTGAACTTTTCATGCTTGGAGATCTTTCGTCCTTATATGATGAGGCAATTGCTATTACACATTGTCTAAGTACATGTATTTATCTCTCACTTTCTCTCAAGAGTCAAATCACATGAATTTATTATGGGGAATCCATTTATACCCAAGTTAATTTCATGAAATGATGTGTTACGTGTGCTAAAAACATCATATATATGTTTATGAGAATGCGTGATGTCATTGATAAAATATCAAGCAAATAAACAATGTTTAATTTATTCAAAAATAATTTAAAAGAAGCCTCGTAGGCAAAGTGGCTAAATGCTAATTTATTACATCATCATTCATCAAGGGTTAGTGCCCCCCACAGGTGTTTATAGATTCGAAGTGCTCCATTCGCTTTGCCTTCTCAAACACTTTTTGATAGCTAAAGAAGCTATCAGATCTGAATTTGTTCCTGTATGGTGGCAGTGCGCCGTCCAGCAGCTTTGTTATCATCTCTGGTAAGGTCAAACGAGTCTGCAGCCTGACTTGTGTAGCCATCCAACGCGTATAGTAGGATTTGAAGTTCTCACCCTGCCTTTGCCTTATAACCTCCAAATGTTGCATTGTGCTTTCCATTTGAGAGTTGAAACCATAATGCCCTAGCATAGCTTGAGCGAGACTATTCTAATCGGTAGCTATGTCCAGTGAAAGGTGGTTGTACCATTCATTGACTGGGTGGCCCAAGGTGATAAAAAAGAGCTTAGCCATCATTCGATCACTAACCCTCAATGCTCTCATCATCGTTTGATAATGCGTTAAGTGAGTGCGCGGGTCACCAGATCCTACGTACTTCTCAAACTACGGCATTTCGAAGTTTGGGGGTAAGCTGTCTTCATCCCCGACCGTCGGTTGTGCAGGATATGTGTCCTTAGGTGACCACTGTGAGTGGCCAAGAACTGTTGCCATAATTCCTCAATGCCAGGTTGTTGAAGGATGGCGTTCCCTGTGCTTGGATAAGAGTCATATTGCCCCTGGGGATATGCCGCAAAATGGGGCTGTTGAGGTGCCTGTAACTGTGAGGTGACCGACGTACTCCAGTTAGGAACAGGGTGTTGGGTCATTCCTTGGTAGAAAGGCCCTGGTGCGAATGCCGGTTGGACAGTTTATCCAGGGAAGAATTGGGAAGGACTGGCAAAGTTATAACTTAGCAGACTAATTTGAGACTAGTTTAGCTGACTTTATCTTACCCCGAACTGATAAATGGTAGTAGGAGTTGAGGATACTGCAGCGAGGTAGGATGTTCCCCTGTTGGATTGACGTTGTTGAGAGTGACCTCCGAGTTGGTCACTGTATTCTGGGCCCTCCCGACGTGCTGGTGAATGAGTGATGCTTGTTGTTCACTGTTGGCAAAGGCATTCAAGGCAGCTGCAATCTCGGTGCTCACTGACGACTGCTGAGAATTTTATCCCTTAAGGACAGGGTGATCATCTCCCGCACCTTCTTCTTGTGAATTGGCCATGACAGACTTGTGCTGAATCGAGTCTGAGTCTGAACCCGAGTCCTCACTTGAGTCAGTGTATGGAACCCCCTCCAGACTGGCCGTGATTGGAGAAACACGAACCAGGCGATGAGTGGGCCTTTTCCAAGCTAAGATACATAAGCATACGATCAGATTGTGCATGTAAGACTCATGATATGATTCATGATGCTAAAAAATGCGTGAGATGTTTAATGTTATGGCTGCATTCACAAAAGGGGTTAGCGTGTCATGATGTGAAATAACATGTATATCAATCCATTTGAAATAAACAAGTTAGTCGTTAGGTAAAGATGAAAATATGTGGAAATGAAAATCCAACAACGGGGGTTAGATTTGAGACTTGTACAATATCGCTGTGACATCGTAACATGAGAGATGCGAGTGAGGTGACTAAGTTACCTATGTGGTAATAGGTCAATGGTTTGAGGTTTTGTACTATGACTAGGTCTCATGGAATGAGAAGGTCAAAATTGTTTCGGGTAAGCGGTGTGACATACCCTAATAAAATGAAAATAACTAGAGTATGTAGCCACCTAATGAATGATTTGTTTATTTCACCTAATTAGGGCAGATTTTTTAGATACCTATGTGGTCATCACTATTTAAGGTGATACATGAATTATTGCCTCATGTGAGCGAATGATTCGGGTATGAAGCATATACCCTTGAAAATTTGGTAAGGTAAGACTTTTGAAGTTTGCCTCGTGTGGGCTTAGGACATCAACTAGGATATCCTTTAATGTGGGAAAAATGGTTTTGGGTAGGTATTTTCCCCGTTTGGGCTTTTGGTGTGTATAATTGCCCCGGAAGGGCTGTGAGTTGGATGTCGAGTAAACATCTCAAAGATGATGTGTAGGATATATTATTGCCCCTTGTGGGCTAAGTGTCAGATGTCAAGTGGACATCACGCAGTAATAGAAAGGTATATTTGCAATGTACAGGCTAATAGCGAGATGTCAAGTGGATATCTCGCTAAAAAGGGGTAAGTGATGTTCCTAAGTGATTTTATGTTATCCTGGGGTGATACGATCTAAAGTATCAACTGTGCCTAAGTGTGTGTGACATCGATGATGATAACATGATATATACATTTAATATCATGAGTGTGTGCGTTCGAGTGTCTGCATAAAAATTCGTGGTTAGTATGACATTTGTACAATAATAAGTGTGTAATACATAGCATGAAACGTCCAAACTTCCAACCATACAACTCCCACGTGTAGGGTTTTTGGCTACTCTCTATCGTAAATTTGGTTCATCTTAGTACCGCGAGGATACTAAGGAACGCACTTGTAGGAAAATATAATGCATGATCGCTTGTTGTTGGGTAACACCCTAGGGAAGATGCCTATGACTTATTTACATGAGGGTTGTAAATGGGTTGCTGATGTAGAAGGTTCTTGTTGCGCTAAAATACACTCCAAGCCTCTAACGAGGGAGGTACATGCGATATGGCAATAAGTGTTCCACCCGCTCAAGTATTATCTTTTCTCATGGAGGCGGATTAGTACAAGAGAAAGTTTCGCGGTAATAAGGGTACCTTAGACTTATGGGCTAATCCCTTCTACTGCAATGTGAATTATGAATATGTCATAATCAAGAGAAAATGGAATAATGTGATCAATAATTTTCGGCACTTATCAAAAATCTAAAATCTTTGAAAAACAAGTTTTGAGAAAAAATCCCCAGCGGAGTCGCCACTATGAGGGGGCGACAAGAAGCGGTGGGCCGAGAGAGCGCGGAATGAGAGGCGCGGTCCACCGGGGTGTTTGAAAAAAGGAGCACCGGGTCAGGGACCAGGGAAAAAGGTTGAAAAGAGAAGGCGAAAACATTTTTTAAATCGGTTCAAACCCGAATCCGCAGTCTCTTAGTGTGGAGTCGCCACCTAGATTAGCTCTTTTCAGGAATTAGAGTCCTGTGAGGCTTAACGTCCGGGGGACGGCCCACTAAGACACAGAGATTCGGGTCCGGGATAAGTTGCTTATTTCTTATGTGATCGCATTATATTACATCTATAGAAAACCGTATTTTCTTAACTACGCATATTCTCACTTAGGTCATTTTTGGAGTTTAAATGCATGATTTAACGCGCATAAAGAAAGTAGTAAATCCATACATCAAGCATTAAATAAATCCATCCACAAAGTAGAAAATAAATGAGGAAAGTAAATGCGAAAAATAAAAATTGCAAGGCTTCAAAAAATCAAGAGATGCAACCGCCCGCTAACCTATTAATTACATTTCCTAAAAAAAATGAAATTGCGATACTCGAAGGAAATTTAAAATCCTAAACATACATCTAACCTGCATCCACAAAGGTTAGCATAAGGGATATCATATATGTTCGATTTGATTTTAGCGAGGCCCGTGTGACCTAATTAAAACATCGAAGATTTTAAAGTAGTTATTTTGAATAAAAATAGTTCATTTTTATTTGCACGTATGTTGATCAATTTTATTAGTGAAAATGATCGCATGGCATAAGGTGATGCCTGTTATCCGGGAATATATTTTAATTCCCTTCGTTGGGGTATTCTAAAAAAAATAAAGAAAAGAAATAAAGATGAAGAAGATAATTACAACATTATTTACATAAAAAGAAATATTCCCAGGTCCACAAATAAAATCAGAAAAAGATGAAGCAAACGATGAATGCGGAATTCGCAGTTCTAGGAACTTAGAGGCTTACTCTTACAGTATGAATCTGCTTCAGCGTATCCGTTTGATCCTCGGGAGCGTTCCTCGTTCATTTTGGTTTCATTGTAATTAAATTGGAAAATAAATGTTTATTTATCTAAAAAGATAATCAGATTTGAATTCTAAATTTGTTTCAGATCCGAGGATTTTTTTAAAAAAATAGATGAAGAAATTTTATTTTAAGATGAAGAAATTTAGGATCCAAAAGTATTTTGAATCCAAGAAAATGTTAGAAGAATAGAATATATTTTGTTGTAGTGTTTTTCAGTGTTTTTTTTGTTCTGAAAAGAAGAATTTTTATCTAAATTTTCGAGTCCCCTTCAATCCAAATATGTCTCGAATTTATAGAAATTCGGGACAGGGTTAAACCAGGCTTGCCAAAGAGTTTGGCGAGCTTGCCGAACTCTTCGACGAGTCCCTCGCTGAACTCTCGCGAGGTGCCCAAAGAAATCTCATTTTTGGATTTTTTTGGGCCATTGCCACGGTGCCATTTTCTTTTTTTTTAATTAATTAATATTATAATACATTATATTATATATATATATATATATATATATATATATATATATATATATATATATATATATATATATATATATATATATATATATGTATTTATATATATACAAATTTATATATATCTAAATTTTCAAATAACTCAATTAAATTATTTTGGACCTTTAAAAATATTATAAGATTTTAAATTTTCACTTTAAGCCTTTTAAATATTTTCTATGATCTTAAATATTTATTTAGGGTTCCAAACATTATTTTAACTAGAAGAACTCCCATTTGAAAATTGTTGAACGGACGAAAATCGTGTGATTCGAGAATAAATATCCCGAAAATCCGTCATCATTGAACGCACGAACTGGTACAAAATCCCGTCATGCTAAATGTAGAGGAGTTGCACCATGAAACAGACATGTCATCTTACCTAATAGACCAGACAAAGGTGGCCCCTGGCCGGAAAATATTATTTGAATTTGGGACTGCTCCAACTTTTATTAATTATTAACCAAAATTTTAAATTTAAGTTGTTGTTTGGGTCTATTTGATTATTTCTCACTGATTTTATATTTAAAATATAATTTTTCGTAGACCTGTTCGTTAATGGGTTTGGGCCGGGTTTGATCGGACTTTTTGTCTAAAGCATCAATCTAAGCATAGGTCTTAAAATTTCGGGTTCGGGCTGAGCTTGAGCCTGACTTACGAGATCATTCCCAAACCTGATCTATGACCTACGCTAAATTTTCTTTTAAAATTTTTTATGGATTAAATATACGTGAAAGAATTTGTTTTATATAATTGTGTATCTATTTTTACATATAAATGTATTTTTTAAAACATAGTACAAATTATTGTATTTAAGTTTAAAAGCTAAAAATGATAAAATATTAAAAGTCAAAATAATTATTGAACATAAGATATAAATATGTATTATAAAAATTAATTATTTATCGGACAGAGCTCGGATCGTGTTTGGATATTTACATGAAAATCAAGTTCTGTCCATAAAATTTCAGGCTTATCAAGCTCAGACTCGGACTCGACTCGAGCTTTCTTTAAAAATAAGTGTTTAAGTCTGGCCCATAAAAAGGGGCTTGGCCAGGCTTTAACGAAAAAATTGCAATTTAATTATTTTAATGGAACATTAGGACATAAAAGTGTATATATGGTGGCTTTATTTTTTAAAAAATAAACTTTATTATGTTTGTTATTATCATTAATTATTACATCATTGATTTAATGGAATTAAAGAAAAATAATAAAATATTTATATTTACCAGAAAATTATCAATAGAAAATGGAGGAAAATTTTTGCTCAATGGAAATGAGGAATATATTTTCTGCCCGACTAGCCAATTCTAATTAAATACTCAACTTTCATATTAGACACCAAAAATCTTTCACTTCGTAAAACAAGACAAAAAAAAGTATTTAATTAAAAATAGGAAAAGAAAAAAGATTAGACAAAATGAAAAGGAGAAAAAAATAAAGACAAAAATTACGGAACCAAAACATTAGAGCAACGGCACAAGAACATAATTTACTACAAAACTGTTAGCTTAAAGTTACAGAATACAGCGATCTTCCTACATTTAACAAAGAACAGTTTTTGAGAGAGATTCAGAAACAAAGAGGGATGATTGGATTCTCAAGCAGCAGATCCTGGCGTTTGCGTTATCTGTTATCTTTGTTTTTCGCTTCAATTTCTCTTCAATTCGTTTCAGGTTTGTTGCTGGATCTCTGTCTTTCTCCGTTCAATTGTATAATATAATATCGTTTTGCTGATTTGTTTATTTTGGCGATCTGAATCGGCACTTTTTATGTTTCTTGTGCCTGGATTTTGTTTTAGAGATTAGAAAAATGCCCATATCTTGTCTATTTATCGGTTACTTGTTCTTGCAATTGGGTGAAATCAAAACATTAAATTTCCAAATTATGGATCTTGGGGGAAAGATATGACGAGAAAAAATGTATGCAAATCACGACCTATTTAATTCTCGGACCTTCATGAACTATCCAATTTTGCATTTTGCAACTTATGATTTCGGAGATGTAGTAACCTAACTATCAAATAGGTTCTTTTAGTTGACAAGTGAAATTCCTAATCAATAGTAACCTAATCCATGGCAAATCCTTTGTTTTGTGATTTCTAATTGTTGGAACTATTGTAATGGTTGCATAATCTGATGGATTCTTGAAGGAAAAAAAAGCTGAAAGCTTTTGCTTTATTGAGATTTGCATTTGATGTAATGCTTTATTATCTGTTGGTGATATTAGAACTTTCTTCAGTAAAAGTTTCACTTATTTTTTACATTAAGCTTGTTTCCATACTTTTTGTGGAAACTCTGGTAATAACTGACCTGGTTATTTTTCAGGTATACCTGGTGAGAATTCTGGTTCCAACAAAGGCGCAACAACAGATTCACATGGTTCATCTGGTAGCAATACTGGGGCAAAGATTGCTATGATTCTTATTGCTATTGTGGCATTAGGGCTGTTTTCGTTCTTAATTTTCAAATTTTGGCAAAAGAAGAAACGGGAAGAGCAGTATGCGCGTCTCTTGAAACTATTCGAAGAAGATGATGAGCTAGAGGTTGAACTTGGCCTTCGAGATTGATACCTTAATTTTGTAGATTGCATTCATTGTAGTAAAGGTATGACTATTTTTTGTTTGCCTTTTGTTCTTAATTAGCATATTCCATAAATTCTATGATATGTTGTTTGTTATCTTTCTACGCCTTTGTAGATCAAGTTTGCGTACTCTTATGTCTTTCATTAACAAGATCTTGCGGTTCATTTTATAAATTTAAGAAGTGTTTTCAATTAAGCTCACAATTTTTTTGTTTCCTCATGCTTTATCATATGTAGAGGTTAGCCTTTTATTGTTGTTATGATCTCAAGTTAGAAATATTAGAGAATATTTTATGCATTTCTTTGGGGCCTATTGTATTCTTTGTAAATTAAGCTTTTTTATTCTGCTTAGTGACGTAAAAATACCCCCAAAACTGGAAAATTGAATCTAAATCTATTGCAGGAAAAAGATAATTTCATAATTTGATACTTTGACCGCAGATTTTTTGGTTCATTTGCATTCACGCGTAATCCTATATTCCTTTGACCCATTTTTTGCCATAATTTGTGTTATAATTCAAATACTGCTTATAATTTGATATGCGTGTATGGGGGTTGAAGTGATCATCTCTCTTATTCAAGTGATCCTTCTATGTACATTATGAAATAGACCTTTTCATCTTTTGACTGAGTTACGTCTATCTGGATACAGAACACCTTCTAAAACAATGTAATATTAATCACTTAATATATCAGAATTTTTTATCCAGTAACTGCCAAATGCTTTCAGAAAGCAAAGCCTGCTCTTGAGTGAACAAATTTACAGCTGGTTGCAATAGAATGAAGTAAAATTATGTTAGACCTTGAAATCCTGTTCTCCGTAATCTTTAGCCTCTAGATCAGGCTTGGTTCTTTCTATGAATCATATTTTCTCCCCTAACACATTTATGTTTAATGTTTTTTAATATAACATTACATGTTTGATTAGAGGTTTCTTTCCTAATCCAATTCGGAAAAGAAAGAACATAGGTAGATGATACATATGTAAATTCTCTTACTTTGCAAGAATTTGGTTTCTAAACATATAGGCTTTGGCAATGGTAATGATTATTTGGATTCAATGTGAATTATTCCAGTTCTGATCATGGTGTGCAGGATCTGAGGTGAAATACTGAATTTATCATTGCTGAGAAAAATTCCACCAAGGGCCGTGCTTGGCATTTGGCGAGCCGCAGCATTGAGGTTAGATTTTTCTCGGAGATATAGTGTTGTATCAATGAACTGTTCAAATTATAACATTTCAGAAATCTGAATTCTTTGAGAATGTAGAGAATATAGGATATCCATTGTATGGAGGATAAAATTTCCAGCTTGTAAAAAATGAATTCATTTTTCTGGTATACGCGTGTAAGAATCTTAATTTTTGACTGGAAATTCTTGAATAACGTTTATTTTATGATTCTTATCTGCGGAAATGACAAGATAATGTATTTAAGTCTTAACTCTTGCTTTGGAGACTTCCCAAATTTAGTTCTCCCTATGCATATATGTCGGCACAATGCCCTTTACTTTGCTCCACGTTAGGATGAGTAAAACTTCATTCTTTACCTCAATGGTAGTAACTTTGTAGCTATTTCATTCCTGGTTAATTTTTGTGTTATATTCAGTTTTATATCATCAACCTTACTTATGCTGCTTCATTATTTGCATGGGGAATGGGTTAGTTTTTAATCTAATACTGTAGTCTGCAATATATAGCTGAATTTTGTAAATATGATATATGCATTCTAAAATATAAGGGGGACATATAGAAATGCACACAAAAATATTTTTATTTATGCTTTTATATGGAAAAGAATTATATATTTTGCTATGACGGAAAAAAATTTGGTTATTTTTTTGTGTGAAAAAAATTTCATAATTACGTTATTTACGGTCTGATCTTATATTTGGGTATAAGGTATTCAAACAATGGTTTTTACGAGTATTTCAAAAATTATTGTGAAAAGTAATGAAAAATAAGATGTATAAAAGTCTTATATCACTCGTATACAAAATATAAGAGGTGGTTTTATACCAGGTATAAGATCAGACTGTAAAAATGCATAATTTTAAAACATTTTTCGTACAAAAATAAAAATAATAACTTTTTTTATATAAAAGCATAAATAGTATTTGGTTGTATTTCTCAAAATATAATTGAGTTTCTTGCAAGAAAGGTCATCCGTCTGAATCTGACATGTTTACAAATAAATTGCAGAAATGGTTTGACATTTCCGACCTTTTGATGGCTGCAACTTCTTTTATTTAATAATTTACTGAAAGGAAGGAAAACATTTTTCATTCCTGTTATTATAAAACATTTTGTGGAATGATTGTGCAACTTTTTCTTTTTTTGTAAATATATTGTATTGAATATGGCTTATTAATGTTGACTTTTTTTTCTGTGAGTTCATGTTGAAAATAACAAAAGAATATACCAACAGAATATCTTTCCTGATTTCATAAATGAGTCATAAAAGGGACCAAATATCACCCTACACAATTTATGTCAATGTCATCTGCTTTTATCCTTGAAGTAAAAAAGTGTTCTAAAGCAAAATACCATTACCAACCACCATTAACTTCTACACAACAAAAAAAAAAAAAACAAAGCAAAAGCTAATGTCTCATTTATTTACCGCAAACTCAAAGATAGCAAAGCCCTGAATTGTGTCATTCAAATTCTGTTCACACTTTATCAAGCTAAATCTATGAATTATTTCTTCAGACAATCTCTAATCCATTCCAATGTTACAAAATACTTGGACACACTACATCACATAAAAAGCAGATTTCACCAATCGAAAAACTAATCTCGTGTACAAAACGAATAATACACGAATGAATCAAATACTAGAGCTAAACACCAAATCATAACAGCGCACCGATGATTGATTCCAACCTGTTATGCCTTATAGACTCGGAAGCCTCGATTAGAAATTGTGAACTGTCAGATCCTACGGTCTTCCTGTGAGAAACTAGAATGTGATCAAATCACAGCCGTTGGTTTTCGGAAAAAACCATGATTGGTTGGTTATCTTCCAGTCTTGGCCCTTTTCATCCCGGCCGTGTTGAAAGGTGACATGCTTGGACTCATGCTCGGGCTTTCCTCCCTTAATGTACCGTTTATCATCGCCAATTCCCGTAGCTGCTCCTTTTTGTAGTGATCAGACGATTCGTCCTTCAAAAAGACAGCACACATATGAGAGAAAAGCCGAGAAAAGAAAGTAAATGATTATAAAGGTACTACCTCCGTTTTTAATAAAACAATTAATGAGGGTATGCAAGTACTAATCTACCCTTGATGGTTTACTTTTCCAACCCAAACTGTGCATTCAATACTATGATATAAATAAGGGTATACATGGAAGAAAGAGGTAAAAAAATCATGGAATTTTGAAATGGACTATTATTAGGTAGTTCTTATTACCACAGGCTTTAAGAGGCTTTCTAGTATCGAGACAGCCTGATCGAGGCGAGCGTTGATCATATCCTCTGGAAATTCGGCCTCCACCAACACATGCAATGGCTCGTTCAGATGTTCATAGCCCGGTTTGTCTTTTAGCTTCTCTTCCTGAAAGAAGAACAGCAGCAACATAATACTAAGCCCCCGAAAATATATATGAAACGGCATAAACTGAGCTAACTGGTTGATGTTATGATGAAAGAAAACCCGAAACAATATTATGCTTGATGATGAAAAGTGATAAAACGCATTTATACGAAAGGAAGCTTTCTCATGTGCACTATGCTAGCGAACGCATAATAATATAATACAGTGTCAGATCTTGTGACACAAGTTTTTTTAAACAGACCATATCCTTAATATAGACGCCAAACTACATGCAGATGCAAAGAAGTCTGTGATTACGATGTTTCAGAAGCATTCGCTAATGTTTAATGCAGTAAACGACCAGAACTTCCATAGCCGAAAGTAAAAAACGTGAAGGAGACGCACATCACCATTACAAAGTTGAGGAAATGCTATTTGTGGCAACACCTACATTTTAAAATGTCTGTACTTTAGAAGATAAAAATTGTAAGCTAAACAGAAAAAAAAAACAGAGATATTATGCAAGAAACCGCTGCATCAGTTTTTGGGATGACAGAACCTGAAAATAGCAATACTTCGCTATTCACAACGACAATTAGGAAAGTTACAAGTCAAGAGTTATCATTACCTTTATAGTGTCTTTTACAGATCCCTTGCCCCTTATGTACACTCTGCATTCCGTCAATGCTTCGACTCTTTTCAAAGAGTTCCCTCGTGGTCCCAAAATCCGGCCAACAAAATTGTACTGCGAAATTCCCGAGTTAAACATAGTTCTAGTTATAAAACGTGGAATCATTAATCAACTAACAAACAAACTTACACTCGGGTATTTGTCCACCGGCACGTCGAGTCTAATCACCCTTTTCACGATAGGCGTGGTTGGGATTCCAGGCCATCCCATTGAAGCAGCCTGAAATGAAGCCATCCTTTGAAAATGTTCGTTTTCCTAAAGCAAAAACATGTATTTCAAATATAACAATGGGATTATTCGGAAAAAAAAAGACAGGGATGGGATTAATAATTTAATACCTCTGTTTGCATCCCGGACCATGGTTCTATGTTCATTGGTCTTCCATTTGCGAGTTGACCGAATGATCGATATGGACTCTCGGGATGCTCATATCTATCGTGATCCACGAAACCTTGAGTGTAACCCGATGCTCGCCTGATTTCTGCAATGATATCGCTCGACGGTAAGTATAAAAGTAGTGAAATTTAGAACTCTTGATTTTCGACGATGTTTTTCTACATGTATTCTCTTGCATGTACTAGAAGGAAATTACTTTTCATTATTCATTCCAAAATTCATTACTTTGCATTGTTCAAACTTATACTGAAGTCCTACTAAAACATAGAGCAGCATAAATGCCTCCAAGCTTATTTGGAATTACATGTAAAGATTAGAGATTATGATTTAGCAACCTTGGTTAAGAAGCCTGCTACATTGAGGTAGAATTTGTATGAAAGGAACCAACTTTTGCCTCTCTGCCAACAATTCGGCCAAGTATCTGCTATGATCACAATATTTATGTACATGATGGATACAAAATAGAAAAAATTTTGAAAATTTACCAAAAGTGTAAGGTCACCCAAAATACCAATCCACAAAAAATATCATCATTTCTGGCAATTCAGTTACTCCAAAACAAAAACACAAACAATCAAAATCGCCATGAGTAAGTCAACAACATTAAAACATGAAGAAAGCCACAAATAAACCAAAATCACACAACCAAAACAAAACAATTGAACAAAAAAGTCAATAGTGTTTGGATTCATACCTTTCACGATCTGAAGGAATAGAGTTGGACCTATGAGGGGAAGCTTGATGAGGTCCAGAAGGTGGGTATTGGAAGAAACTACCGGCTGGAATCCTTTCTCCCATCTCAAAACTGCAAAGATTGAAACTTTAAGATCAAAACACAACAGAAAAGGACAAATACAAGCAGAAAGAGATAGAAACTTGCTGGATGTGGATGAAAAAGAGAGAGGGTTAGTGAAATTAGAAATGGGTAGAGGTTTAAGAGCCAAAGACTTGCAGCTTTCTCTTCTACAAGCCCTACTCCAACAGGACTCTTTGATCCTTTCACTTAGCTGTATTTAAACAACCCATACACTAGATCTCTCTTGTTTATTTGTTAGCATGGTAAATTGAAATGAATAGTGTTGTATTTGTTTTGGGGTCGTTTTCAGAATGATAGTGTTGTTGTCGTGTGGTAAAAAGAAGGGGTTTTTTTACACCATTTTGACAGCCATGGAATAATATCCTTCTCTCTGGTCTTCTCCTTGTACCTAATAACCAAACTCATGTGTCTTCATTAATGCCACTTCCCTATGTTATGGGCTCATTCTATCTTTTCTCATCATATAATTGGGATTTGGATCTTCATTGGTATAGGCCCACCTTCATTTTCTGCTAGTTGATTAGTATTAATCACATATTTTAAGTTTATGGTATTCCATTAAAGTATGTTGTACAATGCACTATCGTATGGCTTAAAAGATAACAGATAATATGAAAAAAATGTAATACATATTAAAATTTGAAAGAGAAACACTCAAGAGGTATTATGGGGTTTTAATTTTATAATATTGTGTGTTCAACATCTAACGAACTTATATTTATGGTTTATAAAGCTTGATGATGTAAAAATTAACTATAGTGATTTAATAAATGATATGCTTACTTATTACTCCCTCAGGTTCTTAATTTTTGTCATTTTAAACTTTGGATTTTGGTTTCTAATATTTATCATTTTAAAATATCAATGCATTTTTTAACAAGATTTTCCTAATTTACCCTTGCATTAATTAGGAAAGGGATTAAGTGTATATTAATTTATAAGTTGGTAATTAAGAAGGGAGAGAATTATATTATAAAGTAAAAGGAATAAAATAGTCATTTTATAGTGCATTAAATGTTTTATTAGTTTTGATGAAAAATCTAAAACGACAAATATTAGGAACCAGAGGGAGTATTGTTTATAAGTTTTTCTACATAATGAAAATGATGTAAAGATTATTTTTGTGCTATTCTTGGCACTCAATATCTGTTGTAAATGAAAATTATGCGCTCACATGCTCTTCACAAAAAAATCTATTTTATAACTTAAAAACCTTCATAATGTTAATATCTTTTATTTTTCTCGGTTAGTAAGACGAGTGTTGAGTTTATGGTGAGAGACCGTAACTATTTTTATTTTAGTCAGTTTTTTTTATTTTAGTATTCAAATTCTTACACTCCTAAGATTCAAGGCATTGCCTAACAAATAATGCTCGTGAAATGATTTTCAGATTGCATGTGATATCAGAGTTCAGGCAATTATTGGTAACGTCTCGGCTCTGCCACTCGATTTTTTTCAAACTATGTTCTTTTGTAAAATGTATGTTTCCAAAATACTATTAGAGTGAACAATGGTATTATGTAATGAAAAGAAATTGAATTTGAGTTGTATCTTGTTTATGTATGGAATACGATTGTATCATTTATCTCGTTAAAACATTATATTTCGAGTTCAATTTAACCTAAAATGATAAAAAAAACCAATTTCGACTTGGGCAGTCAAATTCGGTTAAAGTTCAACATTTTTGTGTCACGGATTCTACCGTTATGGGCTGCTTCCTAGTTCATACACAATTCCTAATCTCTTTTCACTATACTACCAAATCCTCGTATATATACATGTATATATATATACGACCGTATATACATTTTCTCCTAATCCTCTTCGTTTTACTCTTTCTTTCTTTCTTTTCGTTTTATTGTTTTTCTTCAACTTCCGTGCATGGCGATTACGGCACCAATTCATCATTAGTCCACGAAATTCTTCTCGATCGGCGTTTTTTTCATGTATAAGATGTAATCTCATGGAGTTTTCCCTCCTTTTGAGATCAATTTGAAAGATTTAACATAGATTTTTGTAGACTGCCGTGCTTTCGAATTTGGGGATTTCGGATTTTTTTAGGGTTTTTTCTTTTTGTTTCTTTCTATTCCGTTAACGTTTTTAAAAGGCATGAAGGGTCAACCTGAAAAGACGAAGGTGGTGGTGCGTTACTTGCCACCGACGATTTCTCAAGCCATGCTCATGGAGCAAATCGATGCTGCTTTCGCTGGTCGATATAACTGGGCATCGTTCCGTCCTGGCAAGAGCAGGTTAGAGTTTTTCTTCTGTTTTTTCTTATTTCAATTGAAGATCCAAGTTCCCGTTTATTGACTCCTTAGGGTTTTTTTTGTGTAAAATTTTTGTTAGTTCATTGTAGTGCTTTTTGCTTCTATCTTTTTCGTTTCTTTTCTTTTATGGAGGCCTTTAAAGGTGAATATGTTCCAATTTTGAATGATATATGTTTGTATGACGGGGTTTATTGGCTTCCAACAAGTCTTTGATGCAAATAAGCGTGAAAGCATTGGATCATTGTTCGAAGGTACTGATTTGGTTAGGAATTGGAAGCATATAAGGGCTTGTGGATGTTTGAAGCAGTAGTGGAAGGATGCTTGTCAATTTGAAAAACAATAAATAGTTTACCCAATTTGTGTCCAGTGAGTTGATAGGCGATATGGCAATACCAGGTGGCACGGAAATGGAAACAGACTCTTGGAAAACACCATTTTTTTGAAAAACAGGCTAAGAAATTTGGGGGAAACGTGTCGAGTGTTGGTTTCCGAAATGGATACAAAACTGTGAAGGAGTTTCCGTGCTACCTAGTGGCATTAATGAATTGAGATCAACTAAATGTATTTTTAATGATGAGAGGATACTGTGTCATTGTGTTTGCCTTACTTAGGTTTTCTTATTTATGTTTATTATCTGACACTTGAGGAAAAATGAGAGGGAAGTTTGAATTTTACAAGTTATCTTGGAAATGGAACTGATGGCAATTGTATTGTTATAATTTTTCAAATTAAATTTCCGTTGTTAACTTCTAAAGTTGAAATGCAAAGAACTTTTTATGTGCCTCATCGCATGTATAGATTTTTTATGCAACATATTTTGAGTTTTAAGAATTAAAAGTGTTGCTTATCTGATGTTTTGATATCTCTAATCATTGTTAACATGTCAGTCGCTCTTGTAACATTTGAAATCTGGTTATATAGTTTCAAGTTTCTTTCGATGTTATTATGTGGATGGTCATTTCTGTTTTTCTTTAAATTTTATACCTTCACTTGTGTATATTTCATGCAGAAGTGTTCTAATTCATTTTGATATTTGATTTTTTCCATATAGATGGTATTATGATAAGAAATGCAAATTCTCATGGAAAATTGATAAATTTTCGTAAGTTGTAAAATTGGCAACTCGGATTATCCAATGCTTATATGCATCCTCTGGTCTTTCTTACGAACATGCTGCTCTTTCTATTATGAATAATTTTGGTTGTATATTATAATGAAAGGTGCTAGAAATATTTTTTATGTGTCATATATTCAAGTATATTCAGTTCTGATTTCTCTTAAAATGTTTGCAGTCAGAAGCATCAATTGTTTTCCAGAGCCTACATTGACTTCAAAAGGCCTGAAGATGTTATTGAGTTTGCGGAGTTTTTTAATGGACATCTCTTTGTGAATGAGAAGGGTAATACTTAAGTATATCTTCAAAAAATGATTGATGAGAGACACAAATCATGTCAGAATATTATGATTATGTTTGAACTCAAAACATTGTTCTATTTTTCATAGGGTAAACAAGTCATTTTACATATTTGATTTTTTTCATGTTCCGTCCTTTTTTTGCCCCATCACATGTCCTTGAAGGATTAACCCTGCAAAAATTGAGTTTAGTTGTGTAATCTTGCTTTGATTATTTTCTTTTCCAGGCACTCAATTCAGAGCTGTTGTCGAGTATGCACCTTCACAGCGTGTTCCAAAGCAGTGGTCTAAGAAGGATGCCCGTGAAGGAACCATATCAAAAGGTTTAATTTTCAAGAAATGTCTGCTTTATGAAATCACAATTTTTTGTAGATTTATGATTTCCGTCATTTTTCCGTTTCTAAATTGAAGTTTTTCATCGTATAATTAATAGATCCTGCATATTTGGAGCTCCTTGAGTCGATATCAAAGCCTGTTGAGAATCTTCCCAGTGCAGAGATACAATTGGAAAGAAGAGAAGCTGAAAGAGTTGGTTGGTGCTCTCTTGGTCACTGTAGCTCTCTGGATATATTGTCTTATAAATTGAGAAATAATGCATGATTGAGAACTCATTATTTCTATATCACTTAGATACAGGCTTCCTTGTACCGCTTCATATATTTTTCTTGGATACTTTTGCAGGTGCAGTGAAGGATGCTACTATAATTACACCCTTGATGGATTTTGTTCGTCAGAAAAGAGCTGCAAAAAGTGGATCTCGGGTATTATTTTATTTAATGTGAAACATTTTGGCATTTGCTAAGAAATTTGTGTGTCATTGCTGTTGTCCAATATATGAAATGGTACTGCATATTTGCAAAATTTTCTCCATGTCTGGTTCTTCTTTTGTTGTGATTTGACTATCATATTTGTTTCCATTATATGTTCATTATATGATTGTTTTGGCACCAGAGAATACTTTCAAATGGGAAAATCAGTAGACGAGCTGGTGCGAGTGGGAGCTCTAGCTCCTCCAAACGAAGTTCTGAAAGAAAGAGAGTTTCAGCCACAATGGTATTCGTAATGATAAAAAATAATTGTATTGAGTTCTGTGAGATATTTGCTTGTATGGGTTTTTTGTGAAATAGTATATTGTGTTTTTATACCCTGGGCTGTGGTTCTTTTTGCGCTGTTATGTGCATTTTTTGTGGATTTTGAACTGGAAGATTGTGATTCCATATTCAACCTTCATTAGTTTGTAGTCTGTGTGAATATATGATTTTGTGAGTCTGCTTTTGGCCTATATATTTGGATTTACTCCAGCTAACTGTGCTTGACTTGACAATATCCATCAGTTAAATGATTCGGAACTTTATTCTTTTTCCTAACTGGACTAATAGTAAACATTAAGTGGCTTTAGCTCTATGATTGCTTAAACTTGAGATGTCAAGAATGTTCAGTTTAAAGAAAATGGATATTTGACGAAGGATTGATATGTCTTCTTTTTCATGATTTAAGGCAGAGTGTGTAGAGGAGACAGGGAGTTGTGAGTTTTTGAATAACTTACCTTGAAGGCTGTCCAAGAGGGCCTTTATATAGGCGTTAGAGACTCCTAATTAGGTTAGGAGAGGGAGTTGTATCCCAATTAGGATTTTATTCCTAAATAGATTGATATCTCCTAAATAGGATGGAGTTTGATCCTGATAAAGGAGTGTTCTGATTAAGACCGATACAGTCTGCACTCTAAGTTTTGTGCTGACTTTTCACATTTACTCTGCTTTTAGCTGTGTTACTTGTTGAGTAGAGTGCCATAAGCTTAAAATCTAGTAAATGTGATATTTGGAGAATTAAGCATGTAGAAAGTTATATACTTTTTCTGCTTTAAAATTGCAAATTTCAAGCTTTTTGTGGAATGTTTGTATGTGTTTCCTAGTAACTTTGATAAGAAAAAAGTTACTGTATGTCAGAGTTTGATTTTATTTGTTTGTTCTTTCTCAAACATTCTACATTTGCTAGTTAGAAATCACTAGTAATTGGTTTTGTCTGATGGGCAGTACGTTCTAAGGGACAGGGTGAAAAGCACTAGTGGGAAAGACAAGTCCAACTATCGATTGGTTCCTAAGCTAAATGACCAGCAACCTTCTGATGAAGCTGGTACTTTTTCTTCTGCTACCGGGGCTGGATTACTGGAAGATGAAAATGGTAAGGCCGATGCAAGTTCTTAATAGTGATGTCTGTCTATTTACTCAAATGATTGCCATTTGAAATATACATGTTAGAGTGTAAAGAGGTGTACGTGCATACAAGTAGAGAAACAATAAAATATGACCTGGAAACTAAACCTGAAGTTGATGTTTAATGTGACACATTCTTTATTTGGATTTCATTAAACGTTGGATGTCTAATTGAGGTCAGATTTTGACTAGTATAGTCATATTTTTTCTTCTTGATTGCAAACTAGGGAAATGTATATTATTTTCTTAAACTACTTTATTATATGCAATTTTTAGGCATTTGATCTAATTATGTGCATTTTCCTCCTTGTATACCACCTATTTTAAAATTGATTATCTGCTTAAACTATATGCCAATATAGCATATACTGTGTTCATCTTATTGTACCTACAAAGTTTTGGCAACTAATTTCTGCTAATGGGGTTGTTAAAGGTTTTCTTGGAAATGCTGATACTGGCAAAAAGAAAATACTTCTTCTGAAAGGGAAAGAGAAAGAAATTTCATCTGTAAGTCTTAAATTCTTCTCTGTACATTTTCTTTCGGATTTCAGTTAGGAATATTCCATGTAAAAAAATGGAGATAATTTATTATATGCTTCTATGGATGGGTCACATTTTTCAGTATTAGATATAAAGGTAAGAAATGGATGAATTTCAACATTTCAGCTTTACTTTGACTCTTTACTTTGTCTGTCTGCCCGTGTTCACTGTTGCATATATTAGTTAAATGTTAGACATGGACCATTATATCCTCAACTGTTTCTTTTGATGATTTTTGATACCTTCACAAGTTCTTTGACTACCGTGGCACTGTCATTGTTAATGGACTACTGCTAGTTGATCAACTTGTAGAAAAACAGTCTATTTGTAATCAATTTGAGTGGCCCTTTTCCTAGACTTCCTAGACTATCCACCCACATTTACCAAAAAATGCTACTTTATGTTCTGGCACATCAATGAAATTGCAGTGAATGGAGATATGCGATCCATGTATTCATGTACTTCGGCGTTTATAATACCAATATAAATGGAAACATAATGCTTGCGGTCATTTTTCCAATAGTAAAACAATTCTTTCCTTGTCTCTTAGTAATCATGATGATTGGGACTTCTATTGTTGTTCCATGCTTGCCTCATGAGGCCAGAAAAAAATAATCCTTATTCAGATGTCCAAGATGCAGTATATGCTATTACTATAGCAGAAATATGATAACTTCTTGGGGTTTTATTAGATTGGTAGTAAGGCTGGAAAAAATGTTTACAACCACAGGTGGATTATAGGGAATAGGGGAAACAAGATATTCTAAGGGCGCATATAGGAGTATCTAGAGAATACAGAAGACTGTATGTTCTGAATTCGAATAAGTTTTTTATGTACTACTCATTTACTTGATGGCGAGAAATCAACATTTTTTTGTGAGGCATTATCCAAGATTTCATTTATTTTTTGAAATAGAGTTCTTCTGGAGCTGGCTATATGCCAAGTCTGTAGAAGCTGGTTTATTTTGCATTAATGCCCATTGCAAGATATAATGTGTAAATGCAAATTGTTTGCCGCATCCTGTTTCGTAAATCTCCAATCATGATGTTTAACTACATGGTTGACCAGATCATTTCTTTGAGTTCTCTCAAGTGTACCTATTGTGCTACTGTCTTGCATGTCACAGAAGATTTCAGCATCATCTGATAAAAATGTGATTGGTCCTGCTCTGAAGCAGAGTCAGAGGCGTGAGCCCAGTGGAAGGATAATTAGAAGCATACTTTTGAACAAGGATTCATCATCTTCTGGAGTCCAATCTGAGCAGCAAACTCAAGCTCCATACTTTGAAAAGGAGAAACGCCATCCACGACCTTCATATGTTGTTTCGAAGGATTCAAATGGAGTTCCAGATGAAAAGGTTGTTGGTAATGACTTTCATGGATTTTCAGCTGATAAGCAAGAGAAGCGTATGAGAAATAAAGATAGGCCTGATCGTGTTGTATGGACTCCTCTTCGACGATCTGATGGATCTTATGGAAGCAATGAATCTTTGCCCTCTGCATCCCAATGCTCACAATCTGGTGGAGATTCTTATCAAGGTACGCAATTGCTAATCCTAATTCTTAGAGTTTGTGATGGTTAGATTGTGGTTACTTGTACTGTACAGTAGTTGGGAAATTAAATTATGTGTGATTGCATTGATTGCCCATAATTGATTCCTTTGATGTTCAAAACGTATGAAACATAATCACTCTCTGCTAGAAGATGAAACAAGGTATGATTAATGCACATTTTAATGTAAGAGATGTGTAAACAGTCCTAAATAAATAAACATTTGCATGTATGTAGTCTTGTACAAATGATCTACTATGATATGTTGAAGATGTAAATCGTGATCCTAGTGTCGTTAAAGGCCTCAGGCGCCTGCCTCTAAGGCGATAGTCTTTATATATAGACTAAGGCGAAAGGTCACTAACTGAGGCACTTTAGTTTCCAAAAAATAGTCTAGTCGTCCAGGCGAGTGCCTTTGATGACACTGTCGTGATTCACCAAATGCATGGAGTTGAGAAATCGGAATTATTGGGTCTGGATGCAACAGTTACTCTTCTCTATACAATGATTCGTTTTACAATTTATTTTGAATCATTTTTTGATAGCATATTGGCATGAAAAGTCCATAGGACCTGGATACCATGATTTTAATGCTTAATTTCATATAGGATCACATAAGCATTTTGGTCGTCGTGGACCATCACATTCAGTGAGGGATGCTGATGGCCCATCTGTTGAGGGGAAGCCTCCGAAGAGAGGTGGGGTTTCTGGCTATGGTCCCCATGAGGTGATTACTTTCATAAACCATTTGGATTTGAAGTTTGCTTCATTTGTCATTTCTTTGTTTCCTTACACTAACTGGCTCAAGGTTTTTGACAGAAGCAGGTCTGGGTTCAAAAGTCAAGTTCTGGTTCATAGTGTTTCTGAACAGGTTAGTTTCCAGTTTATTATGTTGCACCATTACAGCCGTGGCTCTACATTTTATTTACTAGTTCGCTGAATGAATTTAGTTGCAGGTGGTGATAGTACATTCGGTTTTAATTGTCCTTATAGGTACTTTGCTCAAAAATGGCAGGACTCATAGTGTTCCAAAGCTTTATTCATGTGTCTAGCTGCTTATGCGTGAAAAAAAACTAGGAAAAGCATATCATTTCCCGTTTTTCCAGCTGGTTTGGATGGGAAGTTGAGATTTGGTTCATTACAGAAAACAAACAATATGATGTTCAGTATAGATCCTTACATGGTGCACATCTTAGATGCATTTGGTTTACACTCTACATCATATTCCACAGTATAACCAACAAATAAAACTCATGTTAGTAACCGATTATAAATGTGAAGCTTGTGTTGAAAGTATGATGTGGTCGTCTTATTCGTACTTTCGAGTAAATTTGGCATATCGGTGACTAGGATGAATGCACCGTTGATACGATTTTGAGAAACGGGCCTAGTTTCACCTGGTGAAGTTCATAAATTAAGAGGGTATTTGATGGATGTGAAGTACGTATAAAATAATTCAGTCTTTTAGTTTATGTGGCCATAATTGGACTAATTCTTTGCTGTTGTTTGTTCCGAAGTTAAAAATCCTTGTAAATGGCATTTTCTCATTTTTCATGATTTGGCCATTACTTTGCAGTGGAAGGCTTAGTCCTATAGAATTTTGGAGCAAGCAGTTGCTCGCATTGCCGTCTCATCTTACTGAAAACAGACAGATGGTCAGCAGTTTGAGCAATGGAGAATGTTTTCTTCAAGGAAAAGGAAGCTTTAACATCATCAATGATGCAGATACGTTTTGGTGTAATTAAATACTTTGTTGGGCTGAAGAAATCCCGATCATCAGTCAAAGACAGCTCGGAATAGGAAGAAAGGGAGAAGGGGGGGACGAATCATCCATCCTTACAACCAACCATGTATAGATAGGAACACAGGTTTTGGCAGGGGAAATCGGGTTATTCTAGCTCTATAGGTTGATCCTGTAAACTGTATGTAGATATGGAAGGCGGAGCATATTGCTTGCTCTGCGTTTATGTCTTGTTAAACAGTTTTAGCATACGTGATTGGCGAGGATTGCTTGTAACTGTAGCCTCTGGTGTTTTGTTAGGGCTGTTATCTATATTCGGGTTTTGTTGAAGGCAAGAAAAAGCTTGGGGATTATGTGAATGTTTCTGACATGATGGAAAATTGAGTGATTTAAAAGCGTGGATGAATTTTTTGGTTTGGCTACACGTTGAGACTTGTTCTTTTTTATTGCTGATCCTGTGTTCAATCAAATATTGTTCATGTGCCTTGTTTAATAAAACCCTCCTTTTGCATGTAAAAGCTGTAGAAAAATAAATATTTATAAGTTGCTTTTGGAAGCTCGCAAGTTTTTAATGGTTACTAAATGAATTATGACCGATATCCAAACGTTATACAAATGGTTGGGAAAAGTGTTTTGAGCTATATGTGAAGTGTGAGAATTTTTTTATTTGCTATGCTATCAAACAAATTAACAAAAAAGAATAAAATTGTAAAAGAAAGAATGAAGTGAACTAAACCATTTATATAGAGGACTACAGTCTACAAAGAATTCTTTTTCCCATTTACAATAATGGTACCTAACACTAGACTTGTTGGTCCGGCAGGCTGGGTCGACATTTTATAAAAAATGTTGCCCAAGCCCATATTTTAGAATTTCGGGCCTGAGCCGAGCTCGGGTCGGGTTTTCAATGTTATTCGCAAGCCCGGCCCGGGCCCGGGCCCGTGAATATTTTTTTATTAAAAATTCTTTTATTAAATTAAATAGAAAAAATATAAAATAAACTGAAATATATTTAAACTTTAAATATAATTGCATTGTTTGCTTTAAGTTTTTAATATTTGGTAAAATTTATTATAATGAAGTAAAGTAATTTAATAGTATAAAATATAAAATTTTAAAATAATTATAAATTTAATGTGTATAAAAATATAATAAATAAATAAAATTATTCGTCGGGCCGGGCTTGTGTATTTATATAAAAACCAAGCCCGACCCATAAAACTTCGAGCTTTGAATGGTTCGGGCTCGGGCTTTTGAAAAAAATAAGTATCCAAACCCGACCCATTGAAACGGGCTCTAACCGTCCGGCCCTTGAATAGGTCTACCTAACACTCACTTGTCATTATCATATATGGCGGAAAGAGAAAGAGCGCAATTTATGGACGGAACGTAAAGTAGAAAAAGGTGGATGGAAAAAGGTTAAATACGATAAAAGATTTAGTCTAGAATCTAACATAGAAGTGAATGATTATTACTAGTTATTATATATCTCACGGAATTAACTATTCTTTCATTTCAAATAGAAATAGTTATTCCATGATATGTAAAATAACTTGGAATAGCTATTTCTTTCAATCTCAGACTCTAAACAAAATCTTTATCATATTTTACAATTTTTCATTTCACTTCATAACCATTCCACGCACATTTTGTGTGGAGTACACTTTTTATATTCGTCAAAGACATTGGCGAAAATGGGTAATATATTCCATTTCTAATTAATAGAAATGGGCAAGGTCGAACTGGCGACAACTTTGACTTCCGTCGCGATAGTCCGTCCCAAAAAAGTTAATTATTTTTTAAAGCTTAACAGTGGCGGCGTAATACCGTAAAATTATGTGGCAGGCAAAGATACACAGCAGTCAATGTTAGTAACGTGGATAGCTCCATTTCTACAAGAACAAAGAATGGCATTGTCTTCATCTCTGCATTCATTCTACCCTTTAAATTTCTGTAATCTGTTGTTTTTCTTTGTTAGAGGAATTGGGGGACGGCACTTATTAGCTGATGGCATTGTCTCTGTTCCCCAATTATATTTCGCGTTCCCATTCCAATTCCCTCTTTCCCACTCTCAGAAAACCTCCCATTTCCAGAAATTCACTTGTGGCGCGAAATTCCAGCGGTAATGAGCTCTCCTCCAACGGAAATATCCTTGTCAAAGATAAACCTTCTTTTCCAGGTCTCCCTCGCTCCTTTTCTTTACTAATTAGTTGCTGCTGAAAAATGAATTTTGAGGGTTTGATTGATTTTGTTTTTGTTGTAAAGTGAAGCGCAGGGAAGGCAGAGGCGGATGTGATTGTGATTGGGAGTGGGATTGGTGGCCTTTGTTGCGCTGGTCTTCTTGCTAGATATGAACAAGATGTGCTCTTATTTGAAAGCCACGATCAACCTGGCGGTGCGGCTCATTCTTTTGAGATTAAGGGGTATAAGTTTGATTCTGGTCCTTCCTTGTTCTCTGGCTTTCAATCCAGGGGTCCTCAAGCCAATCCTCTTGCTCAGGTTCTCTTTTTCTGATCCTGATTAATGTTGGATTCTACTTTCATGGGTGTTGCCACTAGCTTCAAATTTACTCTTGAGATGTAGTTTTATACCCTTTTTAACTGGAATTAGCCTTTGGAGCATAAGTACAAGGAACTACTCTTTGTTAGACGAGTGCAATTGTAATGGGACTTCAAAACCTTTTTGTTTCAATAGACTGAATCCCACATTGAAAGGAGACTATATTAGGAAGCAATGTTTCGAATGCTTGATGTGAAGCCTAAGTAATAGGACTGAATCCCAGATTTTGATTGTTTCATAACCTTATTATATCTAGCTTAATGTAACATTGAGCATAATTCATGTGATTTGCCAGGTCCTAGATGCATTGGGTGAGTCACTTCCATGTGTGAATTATGACTCGTGGATGGTTTATGTGCCTGAAGGTGAATTCTTGTCGCGCATTGGCCCCACAGAGTTTTACAAGGTCGGTTTCTTTCATTACTTTCTTCATGGCTATCTGTGTTTGATTGAAGCATATCCGAAAATATTTTTGTGATCTATCCAAAACCTAGTTGAGAAAAGCAAGAGCAATAACCTCAGTCTTGTAAAAACATTCGAAAACATGGCGATACAACTTATAATACAAGCAGCTTTCTTAAAATTGCAGAAAGCTTATGAATATGACATTCTTACTATTATGCAGAATATATCAACTCTTTGGTTTCTTAGTTTTGCCTTTAGGATTAAGCTCCAATACACGTGTCTAATGGAGAATCCTTCCTTTTTTTAGGATCTTGAGCAGTATGCAGGACCCAATGCAGTTCAAGAGTGGAAAAAGCTTCTAGTAAGTCGCAGTGATCTTCTTCACCTTAAATGTGACCAATCAACTTATGGAATCATATCTTTTCTTTGTAATTCAACCCGTAACACTACAAGTCACTAAAATTTTCTCATTTTCGCAACTCTTTTTGATCTTTCATTCTCAGATGCAATTCTTCTGCAGGATACAATACTTCCACTGTCTTCAGCCGCAATGGCTCTGCCTCCTTTGTCTATCCGCAGTGATATCGGAGTTATCTCAACCGCAGCAACTCGATATGCTCCTTCCTTGTTTAAGTCTTTTCTCGAGATGGGGCCTAAAGGAGCTTTAGGTGCCACCAAGCTTCTTAGGCCCTTTTCAGAAATTGTAGATTCGCTTGAGCTTAAAGATCCTTTCGTTCGGAACTGGATCGACCTTTTAGCCTTCCTCCTTGCCGGAGTCAAATCTAATGGTATACTCTCAGCAGAGATGGTAACTATTGACTTATATATTTTTAATTGTATAGATATGGTTGTTAATATATTACGTTTGATTTCTCGTTTTACCTAACTTCTATAATTCTTTCAGATTTACATGTTTGCTGAGTGGTATAAACCCGGTTGTTCTCTTGAATACCCTCTTCATGGAAGCGGGGCGGTTGTCGATGCTCTTGTCAGGGGTTTGCAAAAGTTCGGGGGACGGATTTCTTTGAGAAGTCATGTAGAAGAGATTGTTGTAGAAAACAATAGAGCAATTGGAGTCAAGCTAAGAAGTGGGCAAGTGAGTAGAATTTTTTTATTTCTTAAATTTAATGAATCAATAACAACTCGGTGCTCTTTTATAAAAAGGAACATTCTTGTGTGCTATTCAGTTCGTACGTGCTCGAAAGGCCGTCATCAGTAATGCATCGATGTGGGATACCTTAAATCTTTTACCTAAGGAAGCTCTCCCAGAGTCATACATTGACAGGGTTAAGTCAACCCCGCAGTGCGAGTCATTTATGCATCTCCATTTGGGTTTTGATGCGGAGGTGAGAAAATCGAGCACTCTAGAATTTATCCAAGCTTAGGCTCTGTTCTTTTCAACTTATTTGCAGGTTACTAAACTGAACTAAAATGTATTGTACCTATCCCAGTGTAAATTTCATAGGTATGTTGTACATGTAAGTACTGAACTGAACTGAATTATCTGGTGAATAAGTTGAAAAGAACAGAGCCTTATATAGCAAATTTTTCGGCAAGGCGCAAGATCGCGCCTTGAGCCTAAGCGCGTCTGAGGTGCACTCAAGGTGCAAGGTCGCGCCTTGGAGCCTAGACGCGCCTTTCACTACTATGCTTTTCAGCATTGCAATAGTTACTTGTTTCCGACAAAGTTGTCGCCTAAATCGTTTAACCGACCAGCGCATACGAAAGGACCTTGGGATCCACCATATAGTAGTAAACGACTGGGAAAGAGGAGTCGATGCCGAACAAAACGTGGTTTTAATATCAGTTCCAAGTGTACTAAGTCCAGATTTGGCACCCCCTGGTAAACACGTCCTACATGCTTATACACCGGGAACCGAGCCATTTGAGCTATGGGAAGGGCTAGACCGTAAAAGTCTCGAATATAAACAACTCAAAGCTGAAAGATCAGAGGTATTATCTTTATCCTTACCCTCTACAACTTCCAAGGCCATTTGTACTATCAATTCAATACATCCGTAACATTTTGCGGAACACAGGTTATGTGGAAGGCCGTTGAGCGAGTGGTAGGCCCGGGATTTAGCCGGGAGAAGTGCGAGGTGAAGTTGGTAGGAACTCCATTGACGCATAACAGGTTTTTGAGGAGAAATCGAGGAACGTATGGGCCGGCTATTGAGGCTGGGAAAGGTAATTTTCCGGGGCATTCGACTCCGGTTTCGCAGCTTTATTGCTGCGGAGATTCTACGTTTCCGGGGATTGGTGTCCCTGCTGTTGCTGCTAGCGGTGCTATCGTCGCTAATTCGCTCGTCTCGGTTTCTCAGCACTCTCAGCTTCTTGATGCTGTTGGAATTTGATGTTATCAGTAAGTTGAGTTCTTGGATTTTGTTTGTTGTTGCTCTTGAAGTTTGGATATGTTGATTTTTGATATTGGATTGCACGTTTGTACAATAATGAATAGAAATGTAGAAATGAGTGTTCAATGTGTGCAGCCCTACACGTCATTGAATCTCATCAAATCAAAATTAAACAAAAAAAAGTTTGAAATTTAGAAATATGAGCCATGATATTGCTTTTTCTTTAGGTTTAATGCATTGATGACTGCCAAAAGTCGACATATTCTGAACTTTCAAAAACTTTCTATTTTCCCCTTAAAATTGGAATTTATGTGCTGGTTTACCGCATGAAAATCACGTGGTGGTTCTGGTTGGTTTAGCTTTTAAAAAATGTTATTTTTCTAATTTTTCTCTTCAACCAAAAGTTTATAGGAGGAAAACTAGTACATTTATTGAAAGTTCAATGGATTATTTTTTGGACTTATGAAAGTTTACGGTGTCATAAAACATTCAGAATTGATGAATTTAGAGGGTCTCGAATGCATTTAACCTTGTTTTTATACAAGTAACTTGCATTTGATCAAAGTACTAAGCATTCTGATGTCGAATGATTCGAAGTACTACTTGATTGTTGGCGTGACTTCCTGCGACCACAAACACAAGTTAGACAGGCTCGGCCGGGGTATAAGATCTAAGAGTTAGAATTGTGTACCCGAGCTACTCCCGAAGACCTAGTATTTATAGCTGCTCCAGATCATGGCATAACTGTTTCAATCATGTCAGGAATGTGCGGGGTAACCGCTACCCTGACGCGCCAACCGCTCTTATAGTGCTGTAACCGCTCTCGTACACCGCTCTTGCCATAACCGCGAGAGTTATTTCTAATGTCAGGCCTCTTGGGCTTTTGTGCAGGGCCCAAACTATGAGGTGCGCTGTTATCACATTCCTATCAAAGTTTGAGTTTCGAAGACTTCACAGTTCCAAAGTACTCTTAGTCGAGTTTGAATTTTGAAACCGAAATATCTTAAAATAAAAATACGCTGTAATTTTACCAATTGAACCATAAAATTACACAATGGATGTGGGCTTACACTCAATAGGTTACAGAAGGGTGGGGAAAGAGCTTCAATGAACAAAACTTCAATGACTTTTCGTCAATCATTTATGATGAAACATTTGTCACGCTTGGCTAGCTAGGCACTAGGGAAATAATATTGAAAGTCGGATCCTGTTCAGAGGCGGAGCCAGAATCAAAACATTGGGGGGCGCAATTTCGCACAAACAAAGATAGGTGAGGTAAATCAAAAATATTTTTAATTTTTTTAAAAAAAATAAGAAATTGTTTATAATCTTTAACAATAGTTATTTTCAAAATTAGAAATGAAATAAAACTTAAACACGAAAAATAATTTTGTAAACAAAACTTAAACAATGAAGAAATAAAATAAGTATTCTCCAATATCAAGATATGAATATGTTATTGCATAATCAATGAATAGAAGTAAGAAAACTAATATGCTTCTTTATTCTGAATATTAGTTTCATTTTGTTAATAAAAACTTTATGCTTGAAATTAAAATTATAACGTCAGTTTTATTTTGTCTACCTTAAATCAATAAAATAAAGGTATACAGTTAAGTAATGATTCAATGGTCTCTCCATTCCCAAACAAGATGTAATAGTGAATTCAATCCTATAATCATTAAATATTTGGTAAAAGGATAATTGTATATTATAGTAAAATGTAAAAATAATGAATTGAAAATTGTTTAATAGTAATGTTAACGGTAATATTAAAGTATAATATTGAAAAAATTGTTTTTTTTTTAATTTGACTGCAATCTTACAATATAACGTGGTTAATTTTGAAATCATGCCTTTGAATTTGGTTGAAAAGTCTTATATAAATTTGTTTCAATATAAAAAAAAATCAAAAGAAAAAGAAAGAAGAAAGTGGGATATTTGGGAAGTGAGAGAATGTGAAGTGAGGACTGGCGTGGAGGGAATTGAAATGTCGAGTGGAAGAGGGGTGTACAATAAATTAGTATAAATAAATATGCAGAGTAAAAAGAGATTTTACTTTCTTTTTTATCGACGTGTAAACTACGTCGTTTTATTTAAATTAAAAAAATAAAGAACTAAAGAAATGAGTGCAAACCTATAGTGCACACCATCTCCTACACGGCCACCATGGAAACTTTGCACCGGCAAAATCTAGTCGGATACCCAATATTCATGGGGTTTCTTGGCCGCTGGGTGGGCAGTTGCCTCCGCAAGCCGCCCCCAGCTCCGCCCTTGATCCTGTTAATGATTATAAACAAAATGAAATGAAATTTATCAATAAGTTATCTTTAACTTTCAAAATGATCAGATCCCCTTTTCAACTTGGTAAAGGTGAATCACGTAACTCTCTCTCAACAACATATGTTAAAATCTGGTTGGCTTGACTTCTCAAAGATATCATATTCTAATTTTTCTTTCTTCAACCAGAAGATGATACGTGACATTGGTGCAACTTTACCAATGATACAATTTGAGAAAACATATTGGTGTAACTTTGCTAAGTTGAGAGGGCAGATTAGAATTTTTAAAATTTAAAATGATTTTCGACTTCTTTACCAAGTTAAAAGTTAAGGAGGTGTGATGTATTTTTAGTATTCGTAATTTATAATTGTATATATGCCATGCAACCGCATCAATAATGCACGCATGCCCATTCTTATTTAATTTGACTTGATTATAATATAAAATACCCATATTGCACTTTGAATTTGACCCAAATTATAGTTTATTCTTCTATTTTAGGCTGTTATCATTTAATCTGACTTCCAACTTTTATTTTTCTTTATTCTTTATCTTTTATTCTTTTCAATGTACACTCGCAATTATTGCCTAAGTTTGCATTCAAAAAATAAAAAAAAAAATTGATTACATGATATTTTTTTATTATACTACAGGTTTTGATCTATGTGCAACTATATATGTATTATTTATTTATTCATATTATATAGTACTTGACTTTGCATAATCTTTGATATGTTGCTGAAAGTGAAATGTGGGAATTGATACCCTACTCGCCATTTCACATCATTTATTCTGCTTTCATTTATAATTTTGGCCTCATAGAATTTGTGTAATCCTTTTTTTTTTATCTCTTGACTTCTTTGTTTTAATATATGTATAAACATAATCGAACATTTTTACAAAAAATTACTTACCTAGTGAGCTTTATATATATGAATATATTTACTCTATCTGATTGTATATTTTACTTTTGTAATTCATAAAAGATTTAACATTTGAGTAGCTAGATTTCAAATTCTATACTTGAGTTTTTTAACATGAGATTTTGCTATAATGTAGTCTATGTAAACCTCAACGTTCGGAGATTAATAGATCAATGTGCTTAAATGACATGTTAAGCTATTGTTAAGAAAACCATACAAAATTTTTATTATAATAAGCACATCAACTTAACACATAATATGATTTTTGACATTATCTACTTTTTAAAAATTGCTATATTAGCACACAATAATAACTAAGAAAATTCTCCATCCCATTGAATGTGGATTCGAAACGGTAACTTTTAGTATAACAACTGCAATTTTAATCATTAGGATAAAACCTTTGCAAAACATTTAACATTATATAATATACAACAATTAATAGAAATCATGTCAATTGTGTAATATATTTTAGGCTCTTAAACAATTTAAAATCTGAAATTTGCATTTCAAAATATAAATATTTTTTTAGGATCGGTAATTTACTTGAGGAATCAACTAATAAATAGTTAACATATTACATATAGTCTCTTTTTTATAGAAGTATATACGAGTTGTAATATAATGTATTAACTTTGCACACTAACAGCCTAAAGTGTATAAAATGTAATAGTTATAATTCGAGTCACTAAGTTTTTTTTTTCTATAGGCAAAATTACGTTTATTTGAAATTATATATAAGGCCTTCGATGTAACAAGTTATTCTATGTTTAATTAGTTTGTATAAGCACATTTTAGATAAGAATAGGCCATGTTTAATAAATAATACACATGTCAATAAAAACTAAATAATTGAGATTTCTGTCAAATGAAAAATTAATTTAAGAAATCTGAATTTAATCTGTTAATGACAGAGATTAGAATATACTCCATCCGTCTAATAAATATTATCATTTTAACTGATTCACAGTTTTTAAGATAACAATCAATAAAATGAGATGATTTATTAGTTTACCCTTTTATAAATGTCCAATTCAATTTTCAAGACTATTAATTTGTTCAATGAAAACAATTGACCTATAGTTTTCTCTTGTTATTGAAAATTAGAATATAATTATTAATAGGGGTAGGAATGGAAAACTTGGGAAATAACATCTTGGAAATACAAAATGACAAAAAAAAAAGATAACGAAATCCTTCTAAAATAACAATATTTAGTAGACGGTGGAGTTCATTGAAATTATTTTTCAAATTCAAAATTTAGAAACTTGTATCAATCTTTTTCAGAATCCAAGAATTTCGTGGTTTACATTTATTCATATATCTAAAATTTCAATCCATAATTGTGACTTTATATTTCTTTTTTGTGTGAATGACCCACAGGTTTTGAATTATATGTGAAATTATAGAATGATTAATAAAATAATAATAAAAAAATAGGAGGACCACTTAAAGTAAAGTTTGTTTCTATCATTACACACCTTACTCTATAGTCTATTTTCACTCTTCACGTTTTTTTTAAACTTTTTAAAGTGCAGTTTAATGAATAATAAGTCGAAATATGAAAAGGATTTTTTTAAATTAATATATTTTATCATGTATTACTACGCAAATTAAACCACTTGGTAATAACAAATATACAGTATAAGTATTTTTCTGGTATTAAGTTGGGACCAATATTTTGAGAAATTTAGGATCTTTTATACAGTATTTTACTTAAAAACATACTACTAGATATATTATTCAGAGTTTAATATGATTTGAAAATATCGCATCCTCATCATCAAATAGCAAATTAATTGAATTCATAATAATATAATATTATGGGAACAAAGAATTTTCAACATCGTCCAAAAGTATACCAAATATTAAAATGCATGCTTATGAAACAAGTTTTGGCAATGGTCACCCAATTAATTGGAGCATCATGTTCGACCTAAGTTGCCTTCAATAATACTAATGTAGTCAATTTCTTTTTACAATCAACAAAAATTATTGCATCATGCCTTACAATTCATTTTAAAAAAAGCCAATTTAAAATTCACTAGCCATTCACCATTTTATTTCATTTTATATGAATGTGTTTTTTGAAACCAAGAGACAAATAAGCATATATATGCCTGTCTTTTTTTTGGTATAGTAAGTTTTATTTAATTCTTAACAATATTAGTTTTTTTATATTATATCATTGATATAAAAATGTCATGGAAAATTAGCATGATGATTAATGTAATAAAGTTATAATATTGTAAGCTATATAT
>CATIWQ010033557.1:0-47649 GCA_949673415.1 Euphorbia schlechtendalii
GTTGTTTAACATTTTGGTACTGAAATTTGTACTTATATTTTAATATTATGAACTTTGTATTTTATTGCATTCATGGAATTTATCAGTCAAAAAATATATTTCCGTAGTCAAATTTTATATTTTCAGTTAAAATTCCGGCCAGTTTGGCCAGGAGGCTGGCCGGAATAAAATTCCGGCCGAACCATATTATGGCCGGAATAAAATTCCGGCCAGTAAAATGGCTGGCCGAAATTGTATTCCGGCCAGCCAAGTAGCTGGCCGGAATTGTATTCCGGCCAAGTGTTAAACTGGCCGGAATAAAATTCCGGCCGAACCATATAATGGCCGAAATTTTATTTCGGCCAATAATGTGGTTGGCCGGAATTTTATTCCGGCCAGCCAGGCCGGCAACTGGGCTGGCCGGAAAATCCGGCTGGCCATTATACAGTCACCGGAATTGACAATCCGGCGAGGGGTGGAAAAAAAAAATTTTTTGCTTCGGGGGTATTTTTGTCTTTTGGACGAGCGATGCGAAGTAAAAACGAGCGACGCGTAATAACTCCCTTAATTTACTGAAGTTTTGTTAAAAAGTTTAATAAAGTGAGTCGACCTGGATATCATATCCTATATGTAAATAAAACCCTTATATAAAAGGTGAACAAGTGGGTCCGCCGTCGACGTGGTCCGCTCTCTGCAAATCACGGCGTCAACCCTTTCGCACTACTTGTTTCTTCCATTAACATTAACCACTAATTGCGATCTTTCTATTTGCCGATTTTCAATCTCCTATCCTGGTATTTTTATATCCCTAATTTCTCTTCTTCTTTATTAACTTCGCCTTTACCAGGTCGTATTCTTAGTTTCATGAAATTAGGGGTTTTTTGTGACTAATTCAAGCGCAGATACTATTGATCACATAGTTTAACCGACTCAGAATCCAGGTTTCGGAAATTATAATTGTCGTATATGTTGATTTGATGCAAAAATTCTGTAGTCGACGATGTTCGCGTGCTTTACTATTGTTCTTTGGTTCGGATGAATTGATAGTCTCAATTGGAGTTTGCAGTCTTCTTGATTAAGTAGATTTTGGAGTATATAATTTTTGATAATATGATGTTTTTGTTTTTGAGTATTTGATTTAGCTATCGAAGAAGTTAATTTAGTATTAGCATGCCATGTTTTTTAATCTATTCCTTAACAACAGGTCAATTCCTAAAGAATGAGGTAGATTTTCAAATTCATGTTTGTGGAGACTGTTGATGATCCAACTCCTTTTCAAAGAAAATATATCGTTTTTGCTTAGGGGAGGATGTATGAATTGTTTCAATGCGTATCATTCCCTTGGGTCTCAACTCAGACCAGTGCCAGATTTTGATGCGGAATTAATCGATAGGCAAAGTGAGCATGGAATTCGATCTCAATCAAGAACCGCCAAACGATTCCATGTTTGGATTACAAACTCTTCTGAGTGAGCTTGAAACGGCTCATGGATGTATTGAGGAACGCATCAGGCAGCTTGAAGCAGTGATTTCTAGGTCTAGACAACGCCAGATATGGAGACAAAATCATACTGCTACTTCTCAAACAGATGATGTTCAAATTGTTGTTCCAATCCAAGGAAGGATATCCGATGCAAGGAAAGTCTCGAAAATCAATAACACTCATTTGGTAGCTAACGCGCTTGGCAGGGAGACAAGTGTGAAAAAGACAGGGGACGATAAAGGGGGCTTTTTCGATTGCAATATATGCCTGGACATGGCCAGAGACCCGATATTAACCTCTTGCGGTCACCTGTTTTGTTGGCCATGCTTTTATTCGTGTTCCTATATCGGTCTTTCAGAAATGAAGGAGTGCCCGGTTTGTATGGAGAAAGTCACGGATAAAAGCATTACTCCGATTTACGGTAATGGAAATTCCACAAATACCCGGAAATCGAGGTTTGAAGAATCCGGTTTGAAGGTCCCACCTAGGCCCAACGCGCACAGGGTCGAAGGTCAGAGGCAGAAACTATTTAATCGTGAAACAGTATCTGCTCTGAATTATCGGATCCCTAATATAATCGCTGCAGGGGTAGAGAGATATTACAGGTCACTGGATCCTGACGATGTTGTTCCTGTAACAGCTGAAAGATCCTGGAATAGTGAGCATGTTAGAAACCAGCTGACAGGTGTCCAGCAGTTTTCAAACGCTTTGAACTCGGCGATGAGTTCTGTGAATTCCGCGATGGATTCAGCGTCTAGATTGTTTCAGGGCCTGGAAGCATCTCTCAGAAGTTTCCGCGCGAGTCGGCAATCTTCGAGCTATTTCGACCGGGACTCGTATTCGAGCATTGCTGCGATAATTCAGCAAGGCAGCCAGAATTTCATTAACGCTGCCGAAATCGACTCTAATGTGGCCCAAAATAGTGATGGTGCTTTCATGCAGTTAGAAAATCAGCGAACAGATGCCGAAACTGAGAGTTTTATTACGGTGCCTGTTTCTTCGTTGTCTACAGGAAGAGCTGAACTCTCGAGAATTCCGGAAGCTTTCAACGGTACAGAAGTCAGTTCAGCTACACCAATTTCTTCATCTTCTAGAAGGAGACGCGGTGCTCCGGTGGATTCAGATGTAGAGGATCAGAGTGATGGTATTCGTAATCCCATAAGGAGAAGACTGATGTGAAGATCTTCTCGATTGCCTGTTCTGTTGCTAAACTGTGGTATGTTCTTATCAAAAAGTTTTAACTTTTTTTTAAACTAATGTTTTGAGCGTATACTATGAAGCATGGTAGGCTATTATCAGTTAACTCCAGTCGACACATTATAACGATGATAGTTCATTGTTGTGGAAAAACCTGATCTTTATTGAAGCTTCAATTGAAGTGTTAATGTCTTGTGATGCTTTTAAGTACTATAACGAGGTGTTTATAATTGTTCTATAGGTTAGTCATCGGGTTTTATGCGGGGAAGTTGATTAGAAACTGGATTTTTTGGAGTGTAGAAAGAACATAATAGAGTAAGAGTGTATAATAGAATAGAGCAGTGTAGTTAATGGCGCGCATAGGGCGATAAGGCTGGCGCCTCCTAGCTTGTTAGGCAGTGTATATTACAAAGGCGTACGCCTTTGTGTGTAAGGCGCAGAGCGCAATTAAGGCGCATATGGTGCAGTTAAATGTATTTTTAGGGTTTTTTTCATTAAGTTATTGACATCTCTCAAAGCTCTAAAGCCCCCCACCACCCCCCCCCCCCCCCCAATTAGTTTTAGTTTCCTATTTAGTAATTAAAACTTATAATTATAAAGCCACACAATACTAAACGTCCTCTTTTTTCTCTTGTCATATTTGTTCTCTCTTCTTCTCTATTTTTACTTTGCGTTTGAAAATCTGCCATAACAATCAATCACCAATCTAAGACATTGATCTTGATGATTCCGATGATTGATAATTTATGTTTTAGATTGATAGGAATTAGTTTTATTATTATGAACTTTGAATTCCCTTTAACGGAAGTGAAAAACTTTTTAATTTATATGTTTTCCAGTTCATGCGCCTAGCGTGCGCTTTTGGTGCGCCTTGCGCCTAGTCAATAGGACCTCCTTTCGCCTTGGGTGCGCCTAACGCCTTGACTACTATGGAATGGAGGATATGAGATAATGGAATTAGATGAAATAGGGAGTTGATATTCGATCAAGTCATTAATTTCCTTCTTAACACTACATTGCTATATGTAGTACTGCTGATTAACAAATTAGCAAAACAGAAATATTCTGTTCTATCCTAACTTATTGTGCAGCTGTCCACAAAGTACATTTAGGGAATTAGAGACGCAAATAAGCCTATCGTAGCGCAATGAACAACATATTTAGTTCGACTAATGGAATTAATTGCCACTGATACATGACACGAGGATAATTGATGTTTATTTTTTTCTGTGGAGTAATTTTTCGTATAGCGAACTTTAAATTTTGTTGTGGCTCAAGTAGGAAGAAATTTAGTTTTATGGGCTATGTAATTTGATGAATGTTACTTGTTTCAATGCTGAGTGGACTTATTGTTGTGAAAAGAGAATCTAGTCCAGATTTCTATTGGCGTATGTATAAATTGTATGAAATTTGTGTGTTTGTGTCTATAACCATCATATGAATTCTGATGAAATTTTAAATTCTCTCTTTATGATGGATAATGATAGCTAGGTCCATTGGTATTGTTTTTCCAAGGCCCTAGTTGCTCAGATTTTATAAGTTGAAAGAAAATACATTAAAATACTTTAAATAGTTTTTTCTTTTTGTTTGAAATCATTTGCCAGTCTAGCTAACCTTTCAGTCAAATGGTTCGCAGACCTACGAAAAAAAATTAAACTAACATGCTCAAAACTATTATGGATGTCATGACAATCATGCAGCACTAATCTTGAAGGAAATGCAAGTTTAACGAAATAAGATAAAAGTTACACGATATTACTCGCATCCATCACGACTATAACTCGATTGATATGGTTTCACCTAAAGCTCCGATCTAAAGCTGCTTTTCGCATAATTATATGGAGATTTTTTGTTGAATTACCATTGGCAGAACCACCTTGCTGTTGCTTTGAATTATCTTGACAAAGAAGCATTAATGTTTGTGACAACAAAGCATAGCACCGACAAATCTATTAAAGAGATTAGTTTTAGACTTCGGTTTTCACTTGTACGTTTTTTTTATCTCAGGAATTGTTATTTTTTGACAAGTGACTTGGGCTTAATATTGTGATTCTATCTATATGCCATTGCCACATACTCAGACACAAGCTCCTTTTGCCTGAAGAGCATGAGGGAGATGCAATAAAAAAAGAGTTCATAGATTTGGCATATTAAAGTATATGAATTATGCTATATTATTAATAAGATAAAATGCAAATTACAATGAAAATCTAAAAGGCATAGGAAATGTAATACAAATATAAACTATCCTCTTACAAGATATAAATGTAAATGTAGTCAACTGTGGATGTTTAAAACTCAATTTTCTTGAAACTATTATTTGTTTGATATCGATGAATTTGTCTCATAGGATAAAATAGCAATTGTAAATCAAACTCTGATCATGTAAAGAGCAATTCAGAAAAACCTAAAATTAAGTAGTTTTCTTGTAAGATTGAAAACTTTGAAAATGTTTTTAGTATGAAAATAAAAAATAAACTGCAAAGTACATGAGCACAAATATCATCTATAGATTTTCTCAAGAGTGAAAGAGTATGAAAAGTTGTAGGGATAAAGGTTACGAGAGAAACGTGTATATAAGACTAATCACATAAAGTCATAAACTATGTGGTTTAATGGACATCTCAAACCAAATAACCATAAAACATAAAACGACAATTATATAGTAATGCATGGAGTATAAAATTTATGTTTAACTTCAGGATTTTTAATTTTAAAATACCAATCTTCATTTGAATAATAGATATCTAATCATGTATATGATTTTTATTGATTACAAATAGTATTATAGGCACGAGCCAATGATGTGGTGTGCCTTCTGTAGGCCGAAACTTCTCAATAAAATACCAAATATAAGAAAAGTATGAGAAAGAAAAAGACTGATTTGAAAATCTGTGTTTACATTATAATTATTTGGAATTATTATATAATATAATTGAAACTTTCTCTATAAAGACTCTTTCTTTCTAGTCTTGTAGCCCAAAAACTCAACCATTGAATATCTACAATTTCTCTATCTACAAAATGGAGCTTGGATTAAGCTTAGGGGAAAAAGCCTCAAAGCAATCATTTGGGTTCACGGAGAAAGCCAGAGTTATTGGAAACAAAGGCAGTTTGGGGTTGTTCATGGGCTTATCCGTCGCTAATAATCCCACTTCAAGAAATCATAAAAGAAAACAACAACAAGAATCCGTCGCTAATAATCCCACTTCGAGAAATCATAAAAGAAAACAACAAGAAGAAGACGATGACGACGACGACGATGATGATGATGATGAGGATGATGATGATGAAGATGTAGAGGAAGAAGATCAAGAAAGTCGTATCAAAGAAGAGACAATCGAGAAAATATTTCTTGATTTTCATCAACAAAAAAACAATATTTTTTCAAAAGATTCAACATTAATACAGCTTAATCTTCTTCCAAATACACCAGTTAATCCTCGCCATAATCACCTTGCCCTTCTATCTGCTCCACATAACGGTATACAAAAAAATCGCCATTTTTTTATGATATCTTTTCCTTTTGTCGGAAAAAATGTTATTTCTTGTTTAACTATCCTTGCCACTGAATTAACTATTAGTTTAATGATTATAAATATGTTGGCTTTCGTATTTTTTAGACAGTACTAGAGCATCGTCGTTTGATTTGGATTTCGGCATATACAGTAAAAGCGGTGGGAGAGCTTCTTCAAGAGCTAGTGATGAAGATAGTTCTAGAAAGAAACTAAGGCTTTCTAAACAACAGTCTGCTTTTCTTGAAGATAGCTTCAAACAACATAGTACTCTCAATCCAGTAAGTTAAAACCAAGAATTTAGGTTTCTAAAATCTTCGATCGAGTTTTCAGTTTTGATTCATTTCATAAATGGTGCAGAAACATAAGCTTGCTCTAGCCAAACAGCTTAATCTTCTTCCTCGTCAAGTAGAAGTTTGGTTTCAAAACCGAAGAGCCAGGTATTTCTTACCAGAAACCCTACTACTTTATATAACATTTCTGTAGTTTGGTTCGTGATATAGAGCAGAAAATTATCGGTTTTCCTCATGATAATTCTCTAAAAATACTCGGATCTGTTATATTCCACCTTATTTCATTTCATTCTATGAATCAAACGAACATTAATTTAATGTTAAGTTTTCATTTACTTGAATGATTCAGAGTTTTGATAACAATCTCAAATTTTTAAATAAAATTTCAGCGTTATATTTTATTGTATATACTGAAAATTGGTTTTACTTGTTAACAAGTGCCGGGTTTTTTTAAATGAAACTTTATGGGTAGCAACATTGCATTAAAATTGCAAATTATGTGCATTGATGTCTTTTTAGTGAAATAATAAAAGATCGGATTTGGATTGAATTGTGAATATAGGACAAAGTTGAAGCAGACAGGATTGGAATTTGAATACTTGAAGATATGTTGTGAGAGACTAACACAAGAAAATACAAGGTTACGTAAGGAGCTTCAACAATTAAGAGCTTTAAAGTCTTCTATCCCATTCAATATCCATCTTCCTCCCACTACTCTTACTACGTGTCCATCTTGTGAACGTGTCGCCACCACTTCCACTTCCGCACCAACCGCAAATCCAACCACCACAAATAATTCCACTCAACCGACGACCACTTCTAAATCCGTTGACTTTGACTTACCTCTCACTTCCAAGTTGTTATCTTGAGATCCAAACTGAGAATTCTGCCAGATAAAAAGAGGTTAGAAGGATTAGGTCGGGATGTAATCTCTAAAATGCTAAAGTTAGGATTCCGGCAAAAGGTAACGGAGAGAGAGAATTTATTAACTTACATTGTTTAGTTATGCATGTTGTACAATGGAGAGAGGTGATAGGGTACCAATGTACTTGTGTTATTAAAGGTCAAGACTTTACCCATAAGTATCCCAAATACTTCTTGAATGAATGGTAGGGTACCCTACACATAGGAAGAGGAGAGAAAAAATTGTGTCAAACTTTAGATTAAATTTGGTTCGATTCATTTTTCTATAATTTTAAAATGAAATATATGGATAAAATCCCACACGAGGGAACTACATTTTTCATTACTACTATTATTGATGCTTTTATTTTAATTTGTTTATTATGTAAATTTAGAAAAAAAATATGAGAAATGCCAATTCAAGGCACGTGACTTCTCACGAGAAGAGAATGTTTGAGGATTCTTATTTATTTATATTTGTGGTGGGGCAACATTCACTACCACGAGAGTTGACCTTGTCATTTAAATTTATGATTAATAGCATATAGTCCCCACATTTTTATTAAATAATATAGACATAAAAAAGTTATTAAATTTATACAAATTTTTCAACTAAAAGAATTTTATCAAAATACAAATGTCTCATTAATTTTATTTTGTACATTATTTATGATTATGATATTGAAGGAAGGTAAATTTATAACAATAAAGAACCGACCATTAAAAATAAAAATCATATGTGGAATTAAATACACAATGTTAATAGGAACATATATAACCTAATTTATTCAATATATAAAAACTAATTTCAGTCATAAAGCATGTCATCCTATTAATCATTTGGGCTAGGCTTTGTCTCTATCTTACTTATGATTTCAGGAGCATATTAATATAATAATTATGCACTAACTGAAACTAATTTTTCTCTCTAGTTCATATGATACATGTCAAGATACATTTATATGATGTATATCAAGAGACATTTCCTGTCAAATAAACTTTATTTATGGGCATATTTAATCAATACATTTTTAAAAATTATTGGCTCAATTTTACTATTAATCTATGCAATATTAGGTTTTGGTTTAAGAAGCAAATAACTAATAAATTTAAGTTTTAAGATATAAAATTTAATTTTTAAGTTAAATTACAATAAAAAAAATTAAACAACACACCAATTGAAAATCTATGATTTAAATTCAAACATAAATCTCTAAAAGCTTCAGGAAAATCCTTTTTTTTTTTAAATCTCCTGAGGAATATTGTGTCCCTCCATCGGAAAATTGTTGAAATTGGTGAAAATTTCGGGACGTTCGTCCCAACTAGGTTAATACGGCTTGCCTACAATACACCCATCCCTCTTTTCATTCAAAATTAATTTACAAAGTTCTCCAAGAGATAACAAAGTTATGTACAATCAAAGCTTCAGGGAGATCCTATGAATGAAAACATATAAAATCCAAAGAATATACCTTGGGCCACTATAATTTTATTGCATTACATTAACTTTCGAGAATACATATGAAATTCATCAATCTCATTGCAGAACATTGGTGGGAAAGTTTATTTATCGATTGCGTGAGCTAATATTTTGTTTTTGGGCCAAGTTTAAGAAATGGATTCATTCCAGGTTATTTTCATGATTATTATATGCAATGAGATTATTATAACGTTAGTTAATTATTTTAACCATGTGCATCTTAAATCACATCAAAAGTAAATATTTATAAATCAATGAAATACTGATGAAAATGAAAGATGAAAGCAAAAAAAAAAAAGATAAGTTTATATGAAAATAGGTTGCACAGAGAAAATGGATAAAAAAATATATGACCAACTTTGTAAATATAAAAATATTATGTCACTGTTTGAATGTAAAAGTTGAAAATATTAATAGAATGGTGTTTTAGTTGGATGAAAATGATATATAGGGAGGTTTTAATTATATTGATAAAACGTAAAGAGATAGTAAAATATTATGCAAAACATATAAAGGTCATAATTATTTACTTGATGATTTTGTTTATTCATATCTTAATTCATTGTATGGTGGAACACATGTTATTATTTAATGTCTTTATCCAAACATTTCAAAAATTATCATTAATGACAATTAAGATAAGAAAAATGTAACAAACAAACTCATGCTATCATTAACAAAAGCTTTAAAATTATCCAATTATATAAACAAATATCAATTTAAAAGGTCGATTGATTTCCAATGTTATCCAATTATGAAAATTGGAACCATGTATAATGGAATCTGTTGATATATTTGAATGATGACTAGATTTGGCACCATCAAACTCAAACTAATTCCTGCGAGAAAAGTCCATATCGATGACTCAACAAATAATAATCCAAAGCATATTAAAATAATAATTGAAGAATGCATCTTACTTTTTTTTTATCAGATTTCAGACTTGATGGCTACTTAACTTTCTCATTAAAAGAAACAATAATAAGTATAATTTTTTATGAATATAATAAATAAATTTTATTGACGTTGGATTTTCAAGAAACAGATTTTAAAAAGTTTTGATACAAGGTTAAAATAATGATAACTTTGACATGATAAATTTCCCTCATATTTATATTTACAGAAACAACCAAAAGTGATAATAAATTAGTCAGTTTCTATTGGAGATTGAAAGAAAGAAGAAAAATCCTTATATGAAAGGAAAATTATATTAGTCCATAGAATAGATAGAATTCAAGATGTAGCTTTTCTGAGAATTATTGCACATGTTGACAAAATAAGAAAGGGACAATATAAATGGTGTGATGCATGTATTTGTAATCACTCAAATCAAACAATCAATGAGATAGTAAAATTTAAAGTTTTAGTTGGGAAATGTATGCACTTGGCCGAAATCAATAGCTATCCAAGGCCTGGAAAATGTTCTGGAGAAAAATATTTCTGTATATTTTGAGGTTCATTTTAATTGAAAAACAACTCAAAGGAAAATATTGTACAAATCAACATGAAAATGTAACATAAATGAAATTTTAGTAAAAAAAGAAGGGTGAAACATTTCCCTTGCTCCATTATCTCACATATTTCACACTATCTCCATTATTATATTTGCCATCACTTACTCCATTCCATTACCACCATCATCTTTGCCGTCACTGCCACCACTATCACCGTTGCCGACTACACCACTTCTATCACTTTTACCTAATCCATTTCCACGACTTCTTCTACCCCAACTTTGCTACCACTGGCAACACCTCTTTCACCCTCACTACTATCACCACTATCTTCGTTCTTGCTATCACCACAGCCACCACCACCTTCTTCACCTTCACCTTCACCTTCACTGCTATCACCATTGTTTCCACCTTTGCTCCACCACAACTTTCACCTCATCCATCATCTTCATCACAATTATCTCTGCTCCACTATAACGTTACTATCGCTTTCACCACATCTTCCTTTGTCACCACCACCGTCCGTCTCTTTTTCTTCCATCTACACCGTTGCCACATTATCTCTTCCATCGTACTACCATCCCAATCCTCTTCCACCAACCATCTCTACTCCATCTTCACAATACTACCATCCCAATTCTCTTCCACCAACCATCTCTACTCCATCTTCACACTACTACTATCATCACTAATACACTCGCCTCAACATTCATCTATACTTTTTTTTATATAAAAGTATAGATTGATCTATAAGACTTATATTTTATTTATTTGTTTAATATTTCACAAAATTTACAATATATATATATCAAAATTAAAAATTAATATCTATGATTATATTGTATACTTAAAATTTCATCGGAAGATATTTTTCATTAGAGTAATTAATCATCATTCATCATAAAATATTTTACACAGTTGTAATCAAAACTTGAAATTTTTTTATATGCATGCACAATATGTACTCATGTTCGATATTTTATTGTATACATTATAATCCAGCAAACAAATGGGGCATATTCTTCTAATTATTTACAGAAAATACTGTCTATATTTTTTTACGTTTTTTTCAATAATAATTAATTAATATAATAATGAAATAAAAATATTTATTTTTATTACTATGTATTCTATATTAAAAATAATAAATGTTAATATGATAATAATATATAATATTTAATAATTATTATAAAATAAAACATAAAAAAATAATTAAGTAAAAATATATATTATTATTATAATTTTTATTATTAATAAAATTCACTAATAATTATATAATTATAAATATAATAATATTTGTTGTAATAATATTTTTATAATTAACTAAATTAATATTTAATATTATTATGAATACAATAATATTAATTAATTATAATGATAAATAGAGTTGATATTATTTTTATTATTAATAAAAATATAATATTAATAAGTATAAGTAGAGTAATTAATTAACTATATTATTTATTGTAGTTGATTAATTATAAATTATTATATGTTGGACCTAGTAGGGTGATTAAACAAGTCAGATGTGGTGAATAACTTTTTTTCGAGTAATACCTTTTATTCAGAGGTTATTACGGAATTTGCCTTGGATGCTGCTTTTGATTGATTAACTCTAGTTAATTGAGTTTCCTCAGAAGCTATCATTTAACATAGTCTTTAAAGGGTTGATTTTATAGTTTATAAATGTGAATGCAATTCAAATAAAGATCAAAGTTAGAAGGTTGCAAACACAAGTTTTTTATACCAGTTCAGTCTTTCCCTAATCTAATTCTTGAAATCGTTGTCCAAGATTTAATCTACTAATGGTTCTCCTTAAAGGTGGAGAATAAACCACTACAAGGCTGACTTACTGATTGAAGTACCAACAATTTACAGCCTGATAGCTTTACCAATACAAAAGTAGCGTCCAAATGTATCTAGGCTTTGAGCTCAAGTCAACTACTATAGGTACCCTCCAACTAGTACCTAAGCTCTCCCACGCCTAATTACAATCAAGCAAGTGTTTTACAAGTTTGAATGAATAAAAATTTAGAGCTTCTGAACTATGTTTCAATGAAAGCTCGATTACAATGAGTAAAGAATTGAAAGATTGCTTTAAGGCTTGAAGATGAAGTTTGAGAGTTCTGAGATAGCTTGAATGCTCTTAGACTGATAAAACTTCACCAAGTTATTCTGTTGGAACTTCACTCCTTTACATAGGCTTCCAAGGTTTCCTTTTATCTTGTACCCTTGTAATTTTGTATCAGTTGTCACTTAAGATTTGAGCCGTTAGACTTAAGGAGGTTTAGGACAGTTTAGCACGATGATCAGGGCTCTTTAAATCCGTTAAAACCAAGTTGAGGGGTTAAGTGTATCCTTTGATTCAAGTTTGTTATTTTGACGGTCCCACTTGTACCGGTTGTTTGCTACAGAAGAGAAAAAACGACTTTGTCTCCTTACTGTCAACATCAACACGTCCTTTTCAGGTGAGATAGCTTTTGACGTCGTAGAATTATATGCAAGACATGGCAAGTTGACTTACGTCATGTCTGGGGATTGAAGTCCAAATAATTTGAAATAAATATCCCACATTTAATTTGTCCTTAATTAATTATTGATCAGAGGATACTCCCCGATCTGATTAGTTCTTTTATCTTTTGAGACATGGAACTTCTGACATTAACTAGCTTCCGATTCAATTTTCATCATCTGATGTAGCTTGATCTTCCAATGCTAATATAAGCTTCTGATCTGATATCTTATCTACTGATGCGATCTTTAGTTTCTGGTATATCTTTATCTTCTGATGCTAAGATAAGACTTATGATGCTTATAAGATTGATTACTTTCTCAACGCGGTTCTTGAAGTAAAGATTAAAACTACTCTCGGATCATCCTTCAACATTATCAAAATAATCATATATTAAAAATTGATAATGTCTGCTAGTTGTAATTTATTATTAATATCTAATATTATTAAATTTTACTACAAATATAATAATAATTATTAATTATCGTAAAAGTTTAATTTCAATACTTACTATAATCATATTCATTTACTTGACTACGGTCTTGGTCTAGTAGTTAAGACGAAAACTGTAAATTCTAGAGGTTGCAGGTTCTAGACACATCCGGGATCAATTGATGATTTCTCTTTCCATATAATGTAAGCTAAAACAAGGCAATTTTTCTAAGAAATAATATTCATGCACTTTACATTCACTTCGTGTATTCTCTTATTTGACACCTCAGAGTAGGAGAATAATATAAATAAGGAATTCAAAAAATTAAGAAAATACTAAAACTAAAAAGTAGTGGTACACGTGTGAAGGATTCGCATAAGAATGGAGCCATGTATCACACTCAAAATAGCAATCACATGGAATGTGATATCCAATTTATTAACACAAATTAAGGAGTTGAATTTTGCAATAAAAAAAAATAGAAGAAGAGGAGGCTTTTGACTCCATGGGAAACTTTTTAAACCTCAATCTTATCCTACTTAATATTATAAACAAAACAAATAAATTTCATGAGTTAAGAATTTGGACTTTAATAATAGAGAACTAAATTTAGAAGAAAAAGGTTGGTTGTTAGGTGGTTTCAACTAATGGAAACATTGCATGATTAGAATTATAGAATTATGTAATTATTGATTTGGGAAATGTTCAATAGGGTTTTGGGTTGGCAAAATGACAATAATAACTTTGTACCAACTTTGGTTTTACTGTTATTAATTTCTTGCATATTTAGTATTTTACTTGAAAATAAAAGTAAGGGTCTGCATAAGAGAATCCAGTAAATTAATGAAAATAAATAGTCGGCAGATGATTTAGTTGTGATAGTGCAGGTGGGTGGCTAGTTTTAATTAGGTTGACAACACCATATTCTAATGGATAAATACTGAAACAGGCTAGTTGGTTTATTTGCATGTTTTTTAATCATTTTTATTTGTAAATTTAAATTGTTATTGTCCACCATTTTCTCATTAATTTGCTTATATATTAATGAGGACACCGATTATGAATAAATGAATTCATACATGTTGATAGCTAACCAGAAGCTTTTAATTTGAAAAAGTAAAGGATAAATTAATCATTTAAGTTGTGTAATAATTCTGAAAAATAGCATAAAAAATAATTGATGGAGGTATACGTATATGTAAATTTTACATAGTTGTATTAGGGATATGGAGACCTCAGTTAATTTATTGAGAAAAAATATAAAAATGAAATAGTGGGCCTTGGACTTGAACCTGTTTTTATATAGTCAAACCTGCACCAATTATTATTATAGAATACAAGAGGTCAAATGGGTAGATATACATTAATTCAAGATGGATTCAATAATCAATAAGATTGTATTTGATTTCACAATGATGTTTTAACCTTATTATTGATTCCGAATGTATAATTGTTATGTTTGAATGCATATTATTGGACAATTGACTTGAATTTCCATCTCTCTCAAAGATTTTGATTTGCCTGGCCAACAATATATATTGATCATATCTTGATTTTTCAAAACTAAATATGATTAACTAACCAAATATAGGAATCAGTCAATTCTTTATCAAAATATAATTTTGGTCATCAACTCAATATTTCTCATCAAATTATGTACACAAATTTAATGTCATGAAGTCTTATTGTACTATTTAGAATTTAATAGCTACATTTTTTTCAACTGAAAATCATATTAATATACATGGAAAATACTACAAAAATACAAGTTATCTTAAAATTTTATAAGTAAGACGCAAATTATTTAACTAAGCAAAAAGGAAACAGCCGCCAACGCAGAAGATGAACAAGTCAACCAAGCATTACTGTCATTATCCAATTAATTAGGAACTACAAATGATGTTTGTGGCAACGGCAACCCATGAAACACAAGACTTGCATTAAAAAACAAAAGAAAGCAAAACCAAAACAAAATTTGCAACTATATTAATACAACAATGATAATTAAGGCCACAAATCATTTTTTAACTAGTTCCACATATTGGCTATAGGGAGCAATGCCTTGTCAACAAACCGACGCATAAGCATTCATATCGGACTTCATTTGCGATTCGATTCGTGAGCCACTCAATTTACCATCAGTAAAAAATCAGCTACCAGTCACCGTGTCGTTTCTGAACTGTTCTACTTGCGGAGGAAGAAGCATTGCCAGCCTGGTTTTGAATCTCGCGATCCGCTTTAACCGTCCTTCCCTTAGTCTATAAGAAATTTATATAATTTCATTTGTATTGAAGATGACAAGTACTCAAAGCGAGTGCCACGTCAATATTCGATTACTTATAGAGAAATCTATTAAAAGAAAACTTACCGAGCTCGAACCTTTTTGGCACGCTTGATATGTCTTCTCAAGAGATCTTGTGGAGACAAGTTGTCTACAGATTCCTCATCCTAAAAAAAAATACAACTTTTTAAGACATCAAAATGGTAACACTAATTTTTTGAGGTAGCTGGGGCTCGAACCCAAGACCCCCAGGGTTCTTTCTCCAGTTCGAGACGAAGCTGTGGCCACTAGAGCAAGTCCAGTGGTTCTAAGACATCAAATTAGTACTACCTCTAGTTTTTTTAGTAGTCATCTTAAATATTTCATATTTTTTAATAAAACAATTAATAAAGGTATGCAAATACTACTCTACCCTCAATGTCTTAGTTTTCCATAACAAACTGTGCATTTAATACTATGTATATAACAAGAGTAAATAAGGGTATACATGGAAACAATATGGAAAAGAATCATGGAATATTAAAATGAACTACTATTTGGGGTTTCATATTTTGACTAAATGGACTACTAGAAAAAACGGAGAGAGTAAAATACAAGTATTTTTAGTAAAACAGATGTTCCCGAGGGCCGATTTGATAATGCCCAAGTAGAAGCTAATGTAAGAAAGCGAATTTGACAATGTGAAGGAAAAATTGTCGGAAACACCAACCTCCTTGTCTTCTTCTTTCTCGTCTTCTTTCGTGTGTGAGTGGATGTCTACATCAGACAAAGGCAAAGGTTGCGGTAGGACTTGTACAACGTCTCTATATTGTGGCTGCACCGATACATACAAAAACAAATAAGAAAGAACGACATCATAAGGAATCAAGCAGACCATCTTGCAGTGTCTCGCTGATGCAATTCCTGCATTATCAAGCACGTCTCCTATTTTGCATTTCCGAAAGGAAAAATCTCATTCTCTTGATTTTTCCATCGCCAACCAGAAGCTGACACGAGACGAGCACTGTCAACTTGGAAAAAGTGCACCGGATTGCCACATGAGTGAAAAGTCAAACCAACCAGAAGTTGACATGTAGCATCATGCGGCAATCTGGGTTAATAGGAAAAAGTGTAAGTTGTGGGGGTAGTCGGCAAAACGTGTCAAAATTGAAGCAGTTGAATATGTATTTGTTATCACTGTTCACATTTTTATTACTGCATGGTCGTTACCTAATAGCTACAACAGCCAAGCGGTTAATGGTAATTTTTCCTCTCCCTAAGAAACCAACAAGAGTCGTCCACAAATGTGCAGCCTTAATGTACATGAAAAAGGAAATTCCAACTAGATATGAAACAAACCTGAGTTTCCTCAGGAAATCCATTTTTCAACCATGATCGACAAAGCGCATAAAGAGAACCATCCTCTAGTAATCTCACCTGCAAATGATATCACAAATAAAATCAATAATACTGTAGCCAGTATATTCTATTTTATTTGGGACTAAGAAAGAAAAGAGGAGCTGTACAAAAAGAAAATATAACAGATGGGCCACCCAAGTTTAAATTAATTCACTTGTACTGTTAGTACATATGTATTAGAATCAGATTTGAAGATTGTATTTTCAAGCCAATCTCAGATTTAAAATAGGCAAGTGCATGTCTGGCATAGGAAATAAAAGCTTATGAAGCTTGGCTTTTAAACATAAAAGAATGACACCAAAGATGCAAGCTGTTGATTTTGCCAAAAAATTTCTAGCCAAAATTATCTGAGTAAAGTCTACCTAATATGTATTTTCTACAAACTGAAATTATATGAAAAAATATAACCATGACAACCACCTATTAACTCATCTGCACAGAGATTCCCATAATTACATGATTATGTGATTGAAATAATTGTACATAAATCCAGGAAAAACAGCATTAAAAAGAGGAAAGCCGTCATATAGCATAGACTGAAATGAAACATGAAAACTTTCATATACCAAACCAACATCTTGAAAAAATTTCTTCAAGCGGGAATTTGAGGGGTAAAAAATACCAGCTGAGCAGAAAAAAAACTTAATAGTCTCTTGTTTGGTTGTTTCAAAGTAATTATACAGCAATAAATACCATTCAAAAAATCCTTCACAACGAGAAAGAATATAAATTTCAAGTATAATGGACCCAAAAGCTTCCCTTTGTGTCTCAAAACAAAAACCAGTAGGATTCATACAGGGGAGTTGAAATGTAATGTAGCCCTTTTCAGCATTTATATTCTCAGAATACCAAGCATCACTATAGGAGTTGAGACCTACAGGTTCTTATTGGTTATAAAACCCCAAAGAAACTTATAGAATGAAAAACATTGAAATTATAGGATCCCACATTACACAGCCAACCAGTTATGTTAAAATAATAAATTTTTGCATAACATATTTAGTCATCCTGCTTGGCCAAGCATATGAACCATTAACGAGAGCTACAGTATACAATGAATATAGGATATGATGCCTTTGTTCAGTTCTGAACCTATATGTCAACATGAGATTCAAGTCAATCTTGATCCAATGCAGAGAGCTTCAAGAGAATTCCATGGTATGCACCCTTATGATCTCTTAGAGCCCTATTGACCTCTGAAACTAAGCATTAATGAGTTCTGATTAAATTGAATTCTAACTAAGAGCCATAGTAGTCAAAGGCGCACTCAAGGTGCTAGGGGGGCACCTCAAGGTGGTAAGGGGATGCATGTAGCCTAGTCGAAACGTGCAAAAAAAAAAATCGCACACCCAGAACTAAAAGTTCAAGTTAACATTAATATTAATATTCATTAAACATAACTATTTATAGAAATATTCATAATATTGATGAAAATTAAGCACAAAAATAATAAATGTTACTTAAATATTTGTTGTGATAAAAAATTAGTCAATGGTATATTGAACTAACTAGCGCAGGGGACGCTCCCTTGCATACAGCCAGGACAGTTGGCTTCTTTTTTAGAACTAATCTATTGAATACTTACTTTTCGATCCCTGATCATTGCGACTGCAACGGCATCATCTCTGCTTCTGTCCCTGCACAAACATATATATTATAATAAAACATTATTTCATGCACATTTTGACTTCAGTGATACGAGGAAACAAAACTGCAAATATTAGGATGTATATATAATATTATACATAGTTACCTTAAATTTTTATGGCCATTAGAATCAGAAACTGGAAATTGCGATGAAGAAACCTAAAGGAAATGGAAGAAAATAAAAAATTATGGCACAAAAGAAACAAGGAAAAGAAAAGCAGCAGAAGTTACACGTATGGCCAAAAGACAACAATTTGACACTCCTTACTATTCTAGTATATGAACCAGATTACCAGAATGATTCATAATTCAAAAACTTTGATTGAAATTTGAAACTTGCCAAAAACAAACATGCATAATATTCCATTAATCACAACTAGGGTGCTCAAAAATCTATGGTTCAAAGAAACCATAACATCTGTATGACATTGAACCAAAACAAGTAACAAGTCAACAACTATTACCAGCATCAGTAAAGAACTGACCCAATCAACCAGCTAAAAGTTGACTTGCCATTGGACTAATCCAACAAAAGGTATAAAGTCAAATTCAAATTTATTTGTTCTACAACAACACTATTCTCGAAACTCTTAATACCTGATATGATCCACTATACTAGACTTGCGTAGCACTACTTTCTGTGACTACCCAAAATCTAAGAACATAGCTCAGAACAATCTGTGACTGCCTAGTCTAGGCAAGTGACCATTGAACACCAATTTCATTTTTTTTCTCCCTACCATTATCCTAAAGAATTGTCAGTAAACCTCATGTTTTATGACTGACACAGATATAAAAACCTCTTTCATTGACATTCTTCAATCCTCTCACACATGTATTACACAACATTTCGTGAAACTTGTGGTGCAATTTAAAAGTTTCAAATTAGAACTTAGTATTTATTCCCTTATGACTTATTAGAGAACTCCAACTTCAAAGTTGATTTGACATCTTATTATCCCACAAGTCTATTTTTGTAGCCTACATAGTTCTATTATTTTTAAAAATAGTGGATTTTAGCTTTACTCAGAAACATATAATATAACTTGTATGGTTGAAATATTCTTCATAAACTTTAATAGCACATCTAGCAAATTTTTCCTCTAATCTCTCATTGATATTTATAAATTAGACTAAGTTGGACATAAAGTCTGTATTCAAGTACAAAAATTGAGCCTTACTGACAAGTCCAGATCAGCTAACCACTCAGTAAAAAAGTACTCCCTTTGTAAATTATCATTTTCACAGTCTTTGAAAAAATAGTTTAAAGACTAAATTTTCTTCATAATATTCTTAGAATACCCCTACTAATTCATTATTTGTAAAAAAAAACAGAAGTTTACAATAGCTCGACAGATATTAAAAGAACATGCAGACTATTAGTGTGGGATGAAAGAAGCTATTGATGAAACCTATGTCTAGGTCAGTGCACAGACTATTCTGTTTACAACGTACTTATGATACTTTGCCTCAAACAGAGTCAATAACTTATAACATGAGAAATTTAGCCCATTCTTAAGTGCTATTTTTGTCCAAGTAGCATATGAAGTTATGAACAGTTTTATTTAATAAAAAGTAAAAACACAGTCATATATCTAAAAGTGTATTTAAGCCATCTACAACCTAACTCTGGACTTCTAGTTCAGCTAACTAGTGAGCTTGAATGTGCTAAATACTCATATATGCATCTATTTAGTTCACAAAAAAGCTTGATAACTAGGCTCAAGCTCATCTTAAAAATTGAGATTAATAAGCTTCCGTCAAGCCTAATTTTAAGTAGCAGAACAGGCAGCTTGTTTTCAGCCCATATTTTAATAAGATGCAAACAACAGTTCTAAATGGAAAATTTGCAATGATCCGATAATTTCATGGAAAAGAGACAACACTTTTAGCAATATTGGCTTCTTCAAAATTGTGGGAAAATTCAGTTTAACCTAATAAGGCACAAGAAATGCAACTCATGATATAGTTGATGATTTCAAATCCTTTGTCCTAGTTCCTATAAATGTAATATTAAATACGATTATCTTGAAGTTTTGTGTGACTTGTAAACCAAGGAAAGGTCACCGGTAGGTTCATCATGTTTTATTATTAAAAACAAGTCTCGTATAGATGCATCTACCAAAGGTTGGAAATTTTTACCAAGGCTTTCAGGCATCATTAATTTGCAAAATTTATGACAAATGAAATTGCAATAGAAATGATAATACACAATTTACATGGTCCAGTGGTTTGCAAACAATTTGTCATGATGACAACACTAAAACACTAACTGCAGCCATATATAAGGTTCCAAACAATACATTTGTTATACTGCAGTGCATTGCTCCTGCATTCTCAATCCATCAGTTGGTGCTAACAAACTAAGATGTCATCACTTTATTGAAACACCCACTTGCTCAACCATTTATGTGTATTCCACTAAATACAACAACAAATACAATCATCAAATATCGCCTAATATCTTGACACATGGGTGCTTTAGGGTACTCTTATTTTATTAGGAATAACTGGGCATATCTATACATACATTGCTCAGAAGTAAAAAAAAGTGTCGTTCTTGAATGAATTTTTTAAAATCAGAACAGCTATTGTAGTAAAGAAACATCCTTATTTAATTTTATGAAGAACTAATACCATTGAAATTGCCAAAGCTCGTCTTAAGTGCAGGTTAAACTACACTTAAGACTATACTGCCGTAAATTACCCAAGGACGTAGACCAAACACCAATCTAACAACTTATCATTCAGCAACCAACTAGAACTTCTCCAAAACAAAACAAAACGATATTTTAAAAAAACAAACCTTGAACGGCATTCCCTTAATCGGAGGCAAAGAGCCAGCCATATACTGTTCGACTACAGAATTCTGCTGCTGATGTTGCAAGGGAGCCTTCCTAATCAAGTGAACAGGATGATGATGGTGAACATAAGAAGGACGAGAACGATGAGTGAATCCAGAATCCAACTGAGGATGAGAAGACGGAGAAGCAGCCACCGCACTCGAACCAGACGCAACCACAGGTCTATGAACTCCAGCAGAAGAAGGAACATAAGCGCTGGGAGCAAGATTTGTCAGATTAGCGGCGGCGGCAGAGTGATCCGAAGGGCGAACAGGCCTGGGAATGAATCCACGGCCAGAAGAAGCAACGGGATAAAGAATTCCCTGTTGCTGGTGATTTGAATTAAGAGACTGGGATTTAGGTTGGGATTGGGGTCTAATGGGAGGATTTTTGGAAGCGTAGTAGTGGTAGAGTGGGAAAGAAGAAGGGTTGGGAGCTTGAGGGCGTGAAGGGGATTCAGCCAGTGCAGTTGTAGAAGCAATTAACGGCCGAGATGCGGCGGCGGTGGAGGTGGCGTTGGGTGTAGTGGAGGGGGGATTTGGAGAGGTAGCCATGGGACGAATTAGCGGTGGCGGGGAATTTGGAGGGTTTGGTTTTGTGAATTTGGTTTTGAAATTGAAACGACCCTTTGCATTTGTTTATTTTGACGATAGTTTGAATTCCGCAAAAACGAATCTAAAATTCATGACGTCATCTTTTTTGTGTTTATTTACTTTTATAAACGTTTGGTTTGTTTTTCTTGTGTAAATTTGAATTTGAGTAACCGTGTAATTTCTTTTTATTAACAATAAATATTTTCATTGATATAACTCGTAGGCCTATCTCTTTTCTCGGCTTCAAACTTTGGTAAATTACATTTCACGGTGAAATGGATTTTACTTAGTTTTATTTAAGATGTTGTACTGGATTCATTGATTAATTCTCTCACTGAGTTGCAGGCACCTGGTCTCATAAAATGCAATAACTGATCCAAGGATCTAATTTTACTTCATACTCAAAGTCTCTAATGTAATGGATCGATCCCAAAACTTTTGATTACAACGGTGATTTTATAAAGTAACACTTATTCTATTATCTTGACTCAAAGATTTAAGATTTGGAATATTTAAATTTTCGAGTTTTTCCTTTCAAGTAGTAGGATAAAGTTTGGAAAAAACAAGTTAAACAATTCTTAATTAAATAGTACGAAGGATAAAAAAGGTATTGTTCAAAAGGAAAAATATGTAATTTAATAGATCGTTCGTAAGAGTAATTTATTAAAAATAACTCGAAAAACAATAAGTCTCTTGAAATTGCTTCATACATCATGGATGTCATGGATAGATCCCAGGAACTTTGGTCAAAAAAGTTATATTGTGTAATTTTTACAACACTCTTTTAAAATAATGGTTATTTTCTTAAACAAAATCAACAGTTACGATAAACAACAGACAATGCTTTATTAGTAAAGAAAATTTTCTAAACTTTCGTTTTCTATTCTGTTCAGTTTGCCTTTTGGTGTTTAGGGGCGCAGAGTTGAATTAAAATCAGCCTCAACTTAGTGCTCATCGTCGACTAAAGAAGCTCAGATCCTTGGTGTCAGCTGCGATTGAGGACCAAATTAGCATGATCTTCGTTGACTGGGTTCAGATTTCTCAGTCTCAGGTACTAACGACCTTATTACTTAGTATCAAGTTTTTCAGTATTGTATCGATTACCCAACTGCTTAAAACTCACCAAAAAAGGGCCAAAATCTCTGTTATTGAAGCAAACTACACTGTTTGGTTGCCCAGTGAATGCGTGATAAGTGAAATTTAAAGCTATGATATTCTCATTCATTTAGTCAAACCTGAATTTGCTTCGAAATTGCCAACTTTTGGTCAAATTTTGGGTTGTCGACTGGATTGTATCTCATTTCACCTTGTATAACTTATGTAGTTGTTGTTATCATCATCAAGATTGCTATAGATATTTAAGTTGATCATGCTCTTTGTTTTGCATTGCCTATTTACCAGTAGCTATCTTCTTGTAGAAATAAATGTGAACCCCAAGCTTGATAGGTTAAGACCCTTGATAGATAATTGTGTATCGTATCAATTAGTGTTTATATGAACTTATGTAGTTTTATGTCAAATGCGAAAACTGTAATAATGTCGGAATCATTTCTTTGAACCACTGGGGAAATGCCGTTTTTTAGTTCTATGTTTTCAATTATATGAATTATAGAAAATTTGGTTGGAGACTCAGTCAAGCCATAATTTATGCTAGTATCTATCTTCAAAATGAATGATTTACCTTGATGCTTATTTCTCTTTACTTTTTATTGGTTTTCCATTCATGCATAGAGTAAGATGTAACCAACAAAACTGATACTTTTGCTTATGATTAGGGAAGTGACACCCTGGCAACTTTGATGGAACACCCTACATTGCTATCTGTGTCTCATTCACTGAAGGCTATGCATGAGAAGAAGATCTCAATCCTTGAGGATTCTGGCTCACAAAGACCATTACAGAATCGATGGGTTTACATCTTCCAAAGAGAATATGCAACTGTCAATCCTACAATCGTAGACGTATGTTGTTTTTCTTGTATCCTGCAATTTTTCTTGAGAAAAAGTATGCAATGCCATATATGTGTTATATTTTCCCAGATACTACGTATCTCAGTGTATCCTTTTCCACTTTCAAATTTTATATTATATGTAATCATGAAAGATATGGAAGTTTTAATGGTCAGTTGGTTTTCCGAAGCAAAGAAAAAATGTTGGCTACCCATTGTTGGTGTTATTTTTATGTTTATATAAGCTTATATCCAGGCCCATCACCCATCAAAGGTTGTCCTATCTGCATGATCAATTTTGTGTCAACATAGTAATAAATCTTTCTAGAATCAGGGCAGAATTAATTTTGAACATTCTGTGGTGAACACTGATAGCAAGATTAGTCCTCTTATGAGAAATTCTATAGCTGCGACAATTATGATTACGTATTGCCTGGATTATATATTTTTTGATTGCCTTGCATTCATATAATGATATCAAAATATATGTCCTTGTCACAGTTATTCATCCTTTCCTTTACAGGTTTTTCATTATTTCCTTCATTCTAAATTTATATTGTTTCCTTAGTTGGCCATATAAGAGAGTAATATAACTGCCGTGCTATATCCAAAATGTAATAAGATGTTTCTGAGTCCTTTGTAGCAAGTTCTGGACCTTTCTCTATTAATACTAGTTCATTGTGAGCATAAGCTCTGGAAATCATAGCATTAACATCGAGGATATATTCCGTGACTTTTTTGCTGGTTAAAATATGTTTGCTGTTGGTATATCATGTGATTGAAGAATTTTCCTCTGCTTTTTCTTTCCTGATCCAAATCTAGTCGTACACTAAATGTCTCTTCTGCCTTTGTCATGTTTGAAGTATGTTGGCACTGATGAAGCAACAACTTGCGTGGGACTTGTTATCAGAAACCCAAAAAATGGAATGTGAGAAACTAGTCTCATTTTAAATAATGAATTCTACTATATTTGACTTGTTATACTACCTCTAATTAGTAATTAGTTTTACCGAGCTATTGTCTGCATTCTCTTGGTGGCAGGACATCAGTTGCCCATATAGATTTTCCAAATATTGTTGATATTGGGATTAGTCAGATGTTGTCACATCTCAATAGCCATAGTTCGGGAGTCAACCTTGATGTATTATTCCAAAACCTTTTCCTTCTAGTGATTTTTTTTTTTTTTTGAAATTCTTTAGTTCTGAATATTTGGATTTAATTCATGTTTGTGGATGCAGGTGCATATAATTGGGGGCTTTGAAGATGTTCCACCTAAAGTCTGGTTCAAGAACTTAACTTTATATTAGATTTACCAGAGATTTGTCTGAACCTTCAAAGGCAAATTTTTTTAAAGCGACTGTATTATCTTCGTTTTCTTTGCAGCATGCTAATGGCACCAACTCTAAAAGAAGCCATAAGAAATTGGAGGGCTATTCTTATCCTCTGTGTGTCAAAATAATTGAAACTTTGAGTAAAAGGCAGGAAACTTTTCACATTCAAACACTCTTTATTCTTGGTCATAACACCAAGAGAGACTCTGAAGGAAAAACATCTCCAATTTTCCATGGGTTCATGGTAAGTTTTGAACATTTGTTCCTCTCTTCTTACTCCTTGTCCTTTTAATTCGAATAAAGTGACTTTATAAAATTTATATTTTGAAGGGATGTGAATAAATAGTGACCATAGCTTCTTATTAAACTCTGAGTTGTCTTAAGACGCTAGTTAGGATTCGTTCTTTGCTAATTAGCTCTATCATCAGTCTACAAGGCTACGAGCAGCATAGCGTATTTAAGAGCTTTTGATTTGCCTTTTGTAGGCATAAATAGATTAAAGACTATTTCTGGAACCTTGGCCTTAGCCTGCGTTTGTGATGCTTTGTACTTTTGTGAATTTTGATCTGGATGGAGTGCCTTCTGCAAAAAGGAATCTCCTAAGATCAAATATTTGTCTGAGATCTCAATTATTAAGCATCTATTGAATATCAACTCTAAATTTGACAGATAGCCCAAAAGCATATTCGTATCAACTGATCCTTTTTATTTTATTTGTGGGTGTGTTTGGAACCCTTATTTTGAAGAAAATCAATTCAATTCATTGAGCTATAAAGTTTACGAATTGTGTCCATACAATGAAGGCCTAATGCATCATCAACTCTCTCAACTTGTTCTATTTTGCCTACCGTCTCCCTGAACTTTAAAAAGGTCTACGTAACCCCCTCAACTTGGCAAAGTGCACCAACACCACATGTCAGCCTCTAGTAGGTGAGAAAAATCATGAGAATGATATCCTTGAATAGTCAAACCAATTAGAAGCTGACATGTGGAGTTCAGGGGCAAACTGGTGCATTTTTTGAAAATTAAGGGGGCTACGGGATCCATGGAGCCCTTTTCAAAGTTCAAGGGGCAATTGACGAAATGGGAAAAGTTGAGCGAGCATATAATCACTTGCCAGTAATTCGAATGTACACATTGTTTGATGTAAAGTTGCTGATTGTCATCATAGTGTTCAACTATTGTTGTACATTTACTTTGATTTTCATTGTGTAAGCCCTTATTTCATTTGGATTGTGTATCAGATAGAAACAGCCACAGGATCAGTTTTCCCGGCCAGTTTCGATAGAAGTACGAGGTGCCCAGATGAAATTGTCCGAAGAATTCGAATCGGCGCATCCCAAGAAGACCCCACATGGGATGGCAAATTGCTGGAGACATACGATACTCTAACCGATCAATTCGTGATTGCTCCTGCTTCATGGTAGCCTACTTTTGCGATCACTGTATCTCATTGTTAATATTTTTAGAAAGCACGTCCATGAGGTTTGAATCGTTTTTTCATTTCCTTTCACTACTTGTGCAGGACTTTATACAGATTGCACATGGCTTTGACATTGCAACATCTTTCTGATGCAGAGATTCTCCTCACTTGTTCAACTTCGCCTTCTGCTGAAAGCCGGGATTTTGTGGATCATGAAAGAAGGTAATCTCGATATGGAAAAAAACTAATATCTGGCTTTGAACTTAATGATACAATTTAAATCAGGAAACAATGAAACCCCTAATATATTTTACATTTGTATATTTGTTGAGTGCATTGACCAACAAATATATGTAGGGCTTGTTTGGTATTGCTTTTCAAGTTATTATCCTAATAAGTTGCTCCAGCAAACTTTTTATAGAATTACATGTTTTGACTTTGAGCAACACAATTTGGTCCTTCATACTATTTAATTAGGAACTATGTGACTTTTTGTTTTCCAAAATCAACTTTACTGCTTACAGGAAAAGCTTGAAAATGAAATTTTTCAGAAATGCAGCTTGGGAATGCACAGTCAAACTGGCCCGTATTGTATTTGACAAAAAAATTTAGCTTGTTGACTAAAAATCCTCCGTGTGCTTTAAAATAAAAATATTATTCTTTTTATTGGCTACATATGAGGGTGTAGATTTAAAATGCCAGTTGTTTAATTTACTGGTGTATTTCTCTTTGCTATTTCGTCCTTGTGCTTTTAAACATACTTTTAATTCCGGTCCATTGTTTAACCTTTGCAAATCTACCATTTTTGTAATCTCTGTTGACAAAATAAATCCGTTGACAAAAAAAACCTTGAAAACTGAACTGAAGTAAATGGTTTCTTAATTTACAGGCAATGGGACTACATGATAAAACACCCAGAGTGGCAGTATAGCTTTCCCGGTAGGCAGCCACGTGTTTTTAAGAGGACAGCTGGAGGTTGGGAAAGGTGTTTACTTTCATCAGATGTAGCTCTACCTGAAACTCCATCCCAAGTGATGATTTAATGTTTTGCAATAATATTAAAGGTGCGAAATATTGTGTTATGTTAAAAATGATATTTTGTTGGCTATTTTGTCTGTTACGCTATCTATTGTACTTGTGAATGAAAAGCCTACATTTAAGACATGCTAATGCTATAACTACTGTGAAGTTTTCTTACCGAAATACTGTCCTCGATCGTTTGCTTTCCATTCCATATTTAGATTAAATTGGATTCCATCATGAAATCAACGGTTCAGATTTTATAATTCTTTATTGTCAGCCCACTCTTAACATTTCATCTGGATCTTCGATTTAAAAACAATGGTCCGGAAGGATCCAAATTTAGAGAACGTGGATCCAATCCAAATGAAACACAATTAACATTCTTCCTTTTTTCCTCCGTTAGAATCGTTAACGCTATTCTTTTGTCTTATTGTGATGAGAATTATCAAATTGAAACTTAATTTAAGCATCTCACAGAGCGATATGGTCAAAGGATCTAGTTGTGGGATTGGTTTTTTTCTAGTTATTTGGTTAAGGGCTCATTTGAAGATCTTTCTGTTTAGTGCTCGTTTGAAAGTTAGAATCTTCTTATTTTGTCGATTCTGTGTTTGCCCATTTGATTTTTGCTCAGCAATTAAATGGTTTGAAATACGGTTCAAAACCCAAATTCTAAAGCATCCAGAAGTATGTAAATCAATGCTATAACATACAGTCGTACCAAACCTGCTCATGTGATCCTTAAAATTAAAGCCAAATATATTGTATATTAAGAAACATTAGTTTCTATTACCATTAAGAAGTCGGGTAATTTAAAAAAAAAATATACAACTTGTTATAAATTGTTAATCAACATTCAAAATGCGACATAAGAAACTGATAAACAATTTGCTTGGAGAGAAAACTATAAAGTAAGACATGGAATTGAAAAATGAAGTGAAGATGAAGGTTTGACTTTTCTATTGTGGAGAGAGTGAAATGGAATCGGCTTTGAGAAATAATTTTATCATTACCTATAAAATTAATGCTTAGACAAACACAAACTATCACAATGCAAAAAAATACCCAGCTTTAACAGTTTTTCATCTTTTTGGATGCGGCTGTTCAAAAGTCGAACAAGATTATTGTGTTGAAGCTTCACTATCATTCACCACTTCCTTGCTTAGTCATTGATTAAAATACTTCATTAGTTTTGTAAAAAAATATACCTTAATTTTTACATCTGTTACCTTGTATACTAGTCTGAAACCGTCTTTTCCTAATTTATTGTGACTTGAAAAGTTATCAGTAATACACATTATTGTTGTCAAATTATAGGAAACATGTTCAACCAAAATCCTAGCAGGTCTCTCTTATCTCGATCAAACCATTTCTCATTATAATAAAAGATAGGAAGCATGTTCTCCATTAATTTCTCAACTTTATAAGGCTTAATCCAAGATATTACTAGTTACCTTAGAGAACCTACAAGGCTTAAACCAAAATATTAGTTACCTTAGAGAACCAAAAAGGCTTAATACAAAACATTAGAAAATTTGCTGCAAATTTGTTTACTTTTGTATGTGAATGAATTATTCTAAAACTAGAATTTCCTGTTGGGATTTAAACCCGAAAAATACCGATTTTACAGTTTCAACAAGAATCAGAATTGAACATACAATCAGCAGGAAGTAAAGAACAAAGCATATTTAAGGAGTTCTCCCCATTCAGGTTTAACGATGAATATTAGGGTACATCTTCGGCAGGGACTTCGGTTATTCTCATTAATGGTAACGAACAAGCGCAAAGGTACAAGAGTTTACAGGCCATAAGATCAGAACCTATCAAACAAGCAAAACAGTAAAGAATCAACTGCTGAAAGCTTCAAGAAACAACAGAGATTACTAAATACAAGCCACAACAACAACCACGGGTTAACAGACCTTAATCGAGCCATAAAGAGAGCCAAGAATGAACACCAAACCGAAAAGAAACGTTCCGTTGCAGCAACCTCTTCTCTTCTTCAAATGGACTCTACTGAAATCATCAAATAACACCTCTAACCGCCTCATCCTCGCAACCAAGCAAGCTCCAAGGGCAGTGACAAGATCTAGGGTTTTCAGTTTCAGAGAAAAGGGAAGAGAAGAAGAGAAAGAGGCACACTGTCAAATAAGAAAATCGGGTTTTTATATGTAGGGTTTATTCAAGGGAAAAACGGGTTGGGTTTAGGATAGATGGGCTCGGGGTCAAACTTAAACAAACGTGGGCTTAAACAGATTGCAAGGTCAAACTCAATATATGCCCACAATCTCCACCTTTTGGCCGCAACTCCATCACCTTATAACGAGAACATACAAGAAGTACCCCGCCATGGGTAATAACCGAACTTAGTGGTACAATTTGACACACAATCAAACTGTGCCCTAGTAAGCTTTATTGCACCTGAAATTGAACACGTTGAAAATTTCAGTACACTAATCAAACAGCTATAAGCATAGAACAATTATGAACCAAAATGATTAGTTACTTCATTTTGAAACATAGCAAAAAAAAAACCACAGCATACAGATTAATACTAAAACCAATAACTCAATTATCAAATTTGCAAAAAATAACTTGCTGAAACTTTGCAGCAACAACTAAAAGAGACATGACAAGCTCCACCTTAAACAAGAAGGAACTTAAACAAGGCATTTACAAAAATATGACACATAAACAAGCTGATCAAACTTAAACTTGAGCAAAACGGATTATAACTAGCAAAATATGCTATTCAATCTAAAGATTAAAATGCTCAAAAAACTATGCAACATAGATCAACCTTACTACCATTTAAAATGGTAAAACTAGCGTTAAAAATGCTAACTAATCATTAAAGATTAAACAAGGCAATACAACAAATGCATAAACAAGCTTATTAGGCTTAACAGAGCAAACATATTATAACTAGCAACCTATAAAAGTTCTGACTAACAATCAAACTTGCTCAAAATAACTATGCAAAAATACTCAGCCTTGCTGCTATTATAACATAGCACAACAGAAACAAGAATTCACCATAAACAACAAGGACCTTAAACATGAACAGACTCAAGATAAACTGGAATTTTAACACTTACAGACTCCACCTTAAGCTAAAAATACATACATGCCTTTTTTAAAAACATGATAACTAAGAAGAAAAGTTTCCTCTTAAAAACTTTATTATATTGAACCAAAACCATGATAAATCACAATCATGCCAAACAATATAATAAACCATAACCTTCACAAAGATAACAGCATTGAATACTGAAAAGGAGAGCCCAAAAACAAGATTATCCAAGTTTAAAAAACAAACAGAGAAAGCACAAGAACAACAAAGGTTCTTAACTAGTAAACTATTGCTTAAAACTAAGTCTTGCACATTTAGACATAAAATAAGCAATAATACAAAAATATGATATTTAACTATCAAAACATTTCTCAATTTACAAAATTAAAACCTTTTTGAAAACAGCTCCTTTCAGAACAATAAAACCAGAAAACTTTCTGAAAATCAATGCAAAACATAAACTTATGCATATAACACAATTTCAAGAACATGATTCCAAAGCCAACTTATCATAACAATAATAATAATACAATCTCAAACAAAATATATCCAACTTATTTAATGTAATTTCAGAAATGGCAAAATAGCAAAAGCAAACAATCATTTCTAAACTAAATATTAAAGAAAATATAGGCAGACTTGAGATTAAACTATCTTGAAACCAAAACTTGCTTAAGAACTAAAAACTGAAATTATTATATACATATAACAAGCAATATACATGCTTAAATACCACTTGATAAACTTACTGCTAAATAAGACAACACATAGCCTAACATGAATACAACATATATACCAGTCATAGCAAAAACTTCTCTAAATCAATCATATGCCAAAAACATTACCAAGAAGTGAAAGAAATTCAACATGCTTAATTAAACTAAGCAAGAGCTAACAAAACAAGAATTCTACGGATATGAATTTAACAACGAATCACTCAAATGAAATCCTAACATATGTTTCTATTCACAAACAATACCCAGACATGGAAAAATTTTAGAAATATCACAGATTGATAGTAGAAACAACTTATAGTGATTTCCTTTTTCTTCCTTTAATAATGACTAATACTAAATTAACCAGGTTCATGAAACATACCTTTCAAGAAGACCATCTAACTACTCTGAGAAAACCTAGAACATCCAGGAATCTAGAGAAAGAAAACCTCACACATAAACACAAAGAAGGAATGGAAGATTAATAACTAACAAGTTAACTAATTACTGTAAATCTAGAAAATTAAAGAACGCATAACTGAGATAAAACTCAATTTACAGCAACCTAAAGACTCAACTTAGTTCACAAAGAATGCATGACAACTGAATTTCAGAAGCATAGGAATTAAAGATCAAAAGAAACATGCCAAATACTTTTAGATCCAAGATTAGGTGCAACAGAAAAATGATTTACAAATAAATCAAAACAGGCATAGATAAAAGATGAGAGAGATTGATTTAAACTTTTAAAAATAGGCTCTATAATTCAGAATCACATGCTAAGAAAAACAACTCAGCATCTATAAGATCAAAAAATAACGAATCGCATAGAAAAACAGATAAGAGGAACAATTAAAACAATCTTGTAGAAAAATAAAAGATTAAAAAATTGATTAACCTTCGCAACACAGATATTGTTAAATCTTTGAAGGATTTAACACATGCAATTCACAAAATTACAAATCTATAAGAAATTAAAACTCAGAATCGTATAAAAAGCTTTGATACTACATGTTGGGATTTAAACCCGAAAATACCGATTTTACAGATTCAACAAGAATTAGAATTAAGCATACAATCAGTGAAAAGTAAAGAACAAAGCATATTTAAGGAGTTCCCCCCATTTTGGTTTAACGTTGAATATTAGGGTACATCTCTGGTAGGGAGTTCGGTTATTCTAATTATTGGCAACGAACAGGCACAAAGGTACAAGAATTTTCAGACCATAAGAACAGAATCTCTCAACAAGCAAAACAGTAAAGAATCAACTACTGAAAGCTTCAAGAAACAACAGAGATTACTAGATACAAGCCACAACAACAACCACGGGTTAAAAGACCTTAATCAAGCCATAAAGAGAGCCAAGAATGAACACCAAACCGAAAAAAAACGTTCCCTTGCAGCAGCCACTTCTTTCCTTCAAATGGACTCCACGGAAACCATCAAATAACATCCCCGCAACCAAGCAAGCTCTAAGCCTCGGCGAGCACATGGCTTCAAAGGGGCAGTGACAAGATCTAGGGTTTTCAGTTTCAGAGAAAAGGGAAGAGAAGAAGAGAAAGAGACACACCGTCAAATGAGAAAATCGGGTTTTTATAGGTAGGGTTTATTCAAGGGAAAAATGGGTTGGGTTTAGGATAGATGGGCTCGGGTCAAACTTAAACAAATGTGGGATTAAACAAATTGCTAGGCCAAACTCAATATATGCCAACATTTCCATTGTGAACGCTAAACACCTGACAATAATTGCAACTTTTTTCTTCAAACTTACTTGAAAAATAAGTAAAGGAAAGATCAAAGATTTCAATGATAATATAAAATGGAAACACACAATGATAACAAATTTATTATCTCTAATCGATAAACATCACGGGGCACAATTCAGGGTTCACGAACCACTTGTAATGATATCTCATCTTCATTCATTTAGTTTACAAGGTTATTCAATATAATGAAAGCACTCAATGTAAAAGAAAATTATAGACAAAAGATTTTTAAGTTGACAAAATATCATTTTCTGTTAAGTTAAAAACTCTTACAATTTCTAATTACTGGATTTCAGTTGGTATTTTTATAATATTAGAATATATGTTTATGTTGATGCTAAAGAATCTATGGTTCTTATTACATGTCTACACCCGTGTATAAAATCAGATAGACTTATATTAGGTCAATTTATAGTGCATGATGATTATCAATTTTTTGGTGGTTTGGAATTTTATAAGGTTTACAACCTATTTATTTCGAGGAGGAGAATACCATTTAGTAACTATTACCAATTTTGGGATTGAAAATAATGAAAAATATTGGACTTACATGAATAATAGTGGGTTAGATTTGGGGATACAATCAAAGAGGAGAATAATATATAAAGCGTATTTTATATCCCTCACTTGAAGATTCATACGAATAATATACAATAAGATTTGTATTTGCTATCTGTTATGACTCTCATTGGACTAGAAAAAATATCTGTAAGATTTGGAACTTGAATTTTTTATGAATATTTTTTTATATTTTAGAAACTTGATACTCGAACCTGCAACACCCTCCTTTTTGCTTTACATGGGATGGAGGTGTATGTGTAAAAGTAAAACAATTTTTGTTTTGTAAATTTTGTGTGAAATATCTTCTATTCAATTATGACGATACTTTGAAACAAAATTTAGTTTCTATACTAATTTTTTATGCGTTGTTTGTAACAATTGAACTCCTTAAATACATTCCTAAAAAAGGTTATTTTTTTTATGTATTGTTCAATTTTATAATCTTCCCTTAAGTATATTTATCAGTTATTCTATATTGCCACCACTTGTTTGACATCAATTGACACTATACAATCTCCACCATCCATCTTGTTTTCATATTATGGTGGAGATCTAACTATCCAAAGATGAATGATGGAGATTGTAAAGTGTAAATGAGTGTCAAACAAACTGTTGTCAATTTAGAATTACCGTATATTTATTTTCTATATTTTATTTCCAAATTAATTTTGTTTAATTATTTTTTCAAAATTAATATTACTTTTTTTATTTTTTTAAAATGTTTGGCATTTTAGTTTTACAATATTTAATTTAGTTTGAAAGTTGAACCTTTATCCTTCGTAATATTAATTATTTTTGAACTCATATCGTAAAGCAATATTATATTGGCATATATTTTTCTTCTCTTTACCTAATTTTATTATTTTTGAGAATTTTCAATGAAAATTTTCCATCCTTTATCCTAATATATGATATATATTTTTACTTTTTTTTTCTCTTTTTAAGATTAAGATTTTTTAATAGAATTTGTATTAAATCCAAGACCCCCCTTCCACTTGAAGAGGTGTATATTGGAGTTACGATGAATTAGGATTTTAAATACCAATATTTAAACAATTTATCGTAGTTTGATATAACAATATGAAACGTAAAACTCTAGCAATACCAATTAAATATTATTTTTCATATTTTGCTCAGTGAAGTGCCCAAATCATGTCCCCGCCATGAAAGGGGTGAATCCAAATCGCATTTTCATCTTGGATAAACATGTGTTAAACATATCATTGTGTAAAAAATTAAGTAAAATAAAAAGTTTTTTATATTTTAAAATTATTATCTGAGCACAATTTTAAATCTCAAAGTTTAAACAACTAAGCATTAAAATAATTTTAACAATTTTTACATGTTAAAGATTTATGATTTGAATTTAAAAATATTTAATTTTATAAAGGTCGTTTCAAATTTTATACAGAATAAAATTTAGAAAATATAATTAAACAGAATTAAATTCAGAAGAAAATATAAAGAAAAAAATCCACTTAAATGTACATACATAAAATTGAACTAGGAAAGAAGAGAAAGATATTTTATTTTTTTTACTTTTATTAAATATAAATATAATTAATACATCTTTAAATGCTTTTTAGATAGAATTAAAGAAAATAATGAAATCTTTAAATGTTTTCAGGGTGTGTTTAGAAATGTTCATATTAAAATAATTCAATTAAATTGAATTCATTTTGTATTCTCTTGTTTGGAACCAAATAAATATTTATAGAATTCAAATCAAGTAAGATTTAAATTCTCATAAATGTAGACTTGCAAAAAGTTACAAGATTTTAAAAGAATTCATTTAAATTTTATTTTTGAATATTATTTTCACCATTTTACCATCTCACATGCTTTTAGTTAAAGGAGTTAAAATACTTGTATAAATTATTTTGAAAAAATTAAATATATTAGTTAACAATCAATTAAATTATTTAATATAAATGAATGTTCCAAACAAAGGAATTTATTTGAGAAATCAATTCGATTGAATTCTCTCAAGTGAATTCAATTCAATCCTTTTCATTTTCTTATGTAATTTGTTTCCAAACACACCCTTAGATAGAGTTGTAGTACATGGCAGTACTTGTCATGTACTGTAGAATCATTCTTAGATGTTATATTATATAAGAATTTGGATAAACGTTAATCACTTTTGTCCTTGTAAAAATTAAATGTTTATAAAGAGTATATACCCACATGTAAATAGTTGTTAATATTGCAGAATATTAAAAGTCAATTACTAATTTCACTAGCTTGGAACCGTTTCCCGATTCACTGATTCAACCAGACGGTTCAGTGAGTGAGGGTATACTTCGGTCGAACCAACCCAACCGGTCGGACCCATTCAATTTTCAACCATGGTTAACAATTCACAATGACGTCAGCCCTCAAATAATGGCCCCAAATCCACTATATATATCTCTATTCAGCTTCAGAGTGACCGCCGATCTATAAATTTTTCCTTTGGTTTATTTGTTTCAATTTCTGCGGATAAGCTATTATTAGGTAAGATCGACAGATCTGATATTTTATTATGTTCAATTTTCACCTGGTACCCTTTTTTTGTTTTCAATTTGTTCAGATAGGCTTTTACTGCATAATATGATATTTTGTAAAGTTCGATTTTAGATTTCAAAATTTACTTTTGCTTGAAATAGAGATGGATGATGTATAATGTTGGTCCGTTGAAGTTAATGTGTTAGAAACTATGTATTTCTCAAGTATACAAACGAAAATCAAGCTTACTTGTTTCTGACTATTGTGCGATCAGTTTGTTGCAGAAGCTCTGGTATTACTAAGAAAAAAATTAACCATATTTGTAAGTTAATGGATGTTGAAGAAGAAGATGATCAAGAATTGAATTTGCTAAAGAGTGGACCAACTTTGATAAAATATGGCATGGGTGATGTCGGGAATAAATTGGTAAGTTTAAAATTTTGTTGTGTTTTATATTTTGTACTTAGTTTTTGTGATGTGAGTAAATTTGGTTCGTGCTTGGCTAAGTTTGTTTGTGTTTACTTCAATTTAATGTTTGTTACGGAATATAATTTTCTACGCTCATATACTTTATTACCTATTTAAAATATTTAATACTTCGCTTATTTGATTTTTATTACTTTTTGTTTAGAAACATTTTCACGTATTTCTTGTGCCTTTTATACGTTTTGTGATGCGTATTACAAAGGAATGTTACTAGATCCTTGAAATACTCAGATGAAGAATGAGCTAACTAAGCACTTAATTTATTAGTTTCCAATTAGATGTTACTAATTGGAAATGTAGTGGTGGAGATAAGATATTTTTTCAACCGGTATCTAACCGGTAGAAATGAAGAAAAAACAAGTTTGTTAATAACTTAACATGCTAAAATGAGGAGAAACTAGTATATAACTAGTATGTAACTGGTATGAAAAATTACTATTACATATATACATAAAAAAATGTGATACAATGAATAATGATTAATATCTAATTGGAATTTAACATGGATTATATGAAGAAATTGGTATCTAAAATCAAGTTTGCTGTGAAAATTTGTTTACTAAACTTATATCAAACAAAAGGCGAAATTGGTATGTAATTGGTATGAAAATCCTAAAAGATTTGATTACAAGAGAAAAGCAATGTGATATCAAAGATGTTAGAAATATGGTAAAATTGATTAAAAATAAACATTTTATGAAAAAAACATTTTAAAAAAAATTTTAAGAAAAAAAGATTTAAATAGATTTGATTACAACAGAAAAATAAATTTGAAAAAATTAAAAAAAAAAGCCTATCTATGTAATGGGTGAATCGATTTGTAGATGGTTATAGAATCGCGATTACAATAATGGGTGTAAAATGGATACCTAGAGCATAATGAAATGGTGATAAAATTTGAAGGATTGCTTAGGAAATGGAATGAATTACAGTGATATATTATGTATCTCTTATTTTAGATAATTTCTGAACAATTGTTATTTTTTTAATACTTGGGTACTGAATTGTAATTTTTTTAACAGCTATTACCAATGTTGTTAAGTCGTATGACTATTTTTCAATATCTGCAATTACTTTTTACTATTCTCAACAGTCATATTTTTAACTATTCCCAATAGCTATATTTTTTACTAATCTGTACTGCATTTTCTTGTTTTACCCGTGTTAGAGTCTGTATTATCGAAGTTTACCGTTCTTTTCCCAACTCAAAGTGTTGTCAAATTGTATTGATTATTTTTCAATATCTGTAATTAGTTTTTACTATTCCTAACAGCCATATCTTTAACTATTCCCAACAGCTATATTTTTACGAATCGATATTGCATTTTCTAGTTTTACCCGTGTCAAAGTGTGTATTACCGAAGTTTACTGTTCTTTTCCCAACTCAGAGTGTTGTCAAATCGTAGTGATTATTTTTTAGTATATGCATTATTACTTTTTACTATTCTCTACAGTTATGTTTTTTACTATTCCTAACAGCTATATTTTTCAGTGTTCTCAAATTCTATATGTAATATCATGTTTCCCTTCTCTCTCACACTACATCAATCTACTAATTCCTAATTTCTTTGCCATTCTAAAATTCTCTTTCATTCGCAAAAGTTTCGACATTCTCTTCATCTTATCATACTCTCTTCCTATGACATTTGTTTCCCCGTTTGACGATGGTGATGGCATTGATTACAGTAGCCACTTCATTACAGGTACAGAATTTCAAACAGCAGAAGATGCAATTGCATGGGCAAGGAGTATTTCAAAGAGATTTGGATTCGAGTTCGTTATATCATCTTGGAAGACAACAAAGAGCAGACTCATCAAATGTAGTCGTGGTCAGCCATATAAGGGGAAAGATAAAAACTTGCTATTTTCCAAACAGATATTCACAAAAACAAAAAAATGCGGTTGCCCTTTCCGAATACAACTGAATCAGAGCAGTTGGACTTCCAAGTGATCAATTACAGTCGAAGTTGGATGTCATGTCATGCACAATCATGTCATGTACAACTTTGATGGTACTCATCCAGAACATAACCCAATGAGCCAGGAATCTAAACAAACCGTTGCAGAAATGAGCGAAGCACAAGCAAAGTCTAAAAATATCATGGCAGCCCTCATTGATAAATTTCCCAATGAGAAATTTAACATGCGTCAAATTTATAACTTAAAGACGAACCTGCGCAAAAGTTATTTAATGGTCGAAACGTCATTCGTCAGTTTTTTCATCTGGCATAACAAGCCAAGTACTTGCATTGGCATGTTCCTGATTCGAAAACAAGAGCTCTCACTCATGTGTTCATGGCGTATCCAACCTCGTTGAATTTTTTGCAGACATTTCCTTACTATGTAGGCATTGGTTCTACTTACAAAACAAACAGATACAAGATGCTTATGACAGAATTTGTGGGGGTTACTCATAATAACAAAAACTTTCTCATTGTATAGGCACTGGTGAGAGATGAGACATCAGCCAGTTTCGTATGGGCGTTCGATAAATTGTGGCAGATGTTTCGAGAAGATGTTCACCCTATTGTAATTGTTACAGATCGGGAGCTGGGTTTATTCAAACCTATAGAAGAACCGTTTCCAAACACCGCATATCCTCTTTGTGATTGGCATATACACAAGTATGTTAAAAACATGATTGCCAGGGTAATTGGATGTAGGGATCAAACTCAAAAAATGGCTAATGGAAAATAGAGAAAAGTTCTTAAATTACAAATAGTGCAAGAATACGATGTCAATCTTGCAATTCTGATAGACCCGTGGCGTAGGGTATGGTCTAATTTGGTAACATATCTCATGGATACATGGCTTATTTATAAAGAAAAGTTCATTCCCGCATGGATGAATTATGTTTTACACTTGGGGAATATGTCAAATTATCGGGTGGAGAGTGAACATGCATTGCTCAAGGATTGGTTTCACACATCAACTAGAACCCTGGATACTGTATGGACGAAGGTTGATAGATAGATTCAAGCACAAGAAATAAACATAAAGTAAGTACATTTACTAATGTTATTTATGGCAGTATTTCGATATTTTTTAATAGTTTACTTATTATATTACTATTTGTTCATTTGTAGGGTTGAACTTGAACGGTCAAGAACAAAATAATGTGAGGTCACATCGAGATTTCTTTTTACGTTATCATTTTATGTTTCTCATCACGCCCAAAAATTATTATTTGATGAATATCAATTAATGTTAAAATGGGGAGCCGAAGTACGAGAATATTGTTATTGCGTGTTGTAGAAGACTCATGGGTTATCATGTGCGTGTGAGTTGTCTGATGCAGTATGAGCAAGAGTAAATATATCTACTGAACGAATTCACCCGTTTTGGAAAACACTTATGGTTAATGAAGCAGTGGTGGAACAATCACAAGATGATTTTTCAGGTTATCCGTCTGAGGTTCATCCACATCTCACAAATATTGTCAACATGGTAAACACATATCATCCTATTGTTGTGGAGAAAATGGCAACTATGTTGGTAGAACAACTTCATCCTGAATATGCTGATTATTGTGTTGAACCTGAGGTGAACGAAAATGTAAGGGGAAGATCAAAAGGGAGCAGGTTAATTCAATGTGAAAAAAGTGCTTGGGAGCATAATTCAAGAGGTCGTGGATGTTCTAACAGTTCCAGTCGTCATAATAGTTCAGCTGGGAATGATTCAGTTCCCTTAATAAACAATGCATCAAGATATGGTATGAATTCGCTATTCGATAATTTAAATAATACAATTTTAATTTTTTTTTCATATTTTATCATTTACAACTTATTTGCTTTGTTTTACTAGTTCAGGTGGAGTTCCTCTTCAATTTTCTGAGTTTACCCAATACATCACAATAATTGTTCATCTTTTCATTGAAGGTGTAGTTAATGTGGAAGCAGATGGCAATTGCGGTTTCCGAGTTATTGCATCTTACATTTACAACGACGAAGATGCATATCAATATGTAAGCAGTAATGAGCTAATTGCCAAACGTGAAATTTACGAACCAATCTACTTTAACGTAATCGATGCAGCCATTGAGTGTATCAGTTGGGCGGGCGATTCATGGATACGAAATAGCAGGTATTGGATGCATGTAATTGTGGACTTATTCACTGTTGTAACTCTATATAATGTTGCGGTTATTTATATCGGTTACTCAGTTATGTCCACTGCTACCACATTCTTGTTTCATTGTTTTGCTTTTGTATACGACATCAAACACGAATGGTCCGTGTGTCGAAATTTGTATTGCCCATATCGGATCGATCTTGAAACACTTATTCTGATTGAATTTAGAAGAAGATTGTCCGCTTCCTCCAATCGTTACTACGTGGTTTTATTATCGTAAGAAGAGTGATTGGGTGGGAAGATTTGTATACTTGGAGGCTGTAACAGTGGCAACAATTATGTGATTAAATTTGTTCTTATATTTTAATATTTTAAATTTTATATTTTATTGTGTTCATGGAATTCATCAGTTATGAATTTTATATTTTATTGTGTTCATGGAATTCATCAGTCATGAAATATATATTCCAGCCAAGCTATAAGTTGTCCGAATTAAAATTTCGAGTTGTTCGAATTAAAATTTCGAGTTGGTCGAAATAAAATTTCGGCCAATGTATAACTTGGCCGGTATGTAGTGGTCGGATTTTCATTTCTGGTAAGGGGTGAAATATTTTTTGTTGACTTCGGGGGTATTTTTGTCTTTTGGACGAATGACGCATAGTAACACCCTTTGAGATTTTTTGGCCACCCTTTACTCACAAAATTTTCATAGATTAAAATATTTAGACATTAGATTAAAAATTTTGATTCTTAATTAGTGCTATTTAATTAGGGTTTGTATTCTATTGAACTTCGGAACTTTTCGAGAAAGTAGCCTAGGAAAGTAATCTCAAACTGATCCTTTTTCATTCGCGAAATAATCATCAATGTAAGCCAATGTTATCATTTGCACTGGCAAATTTTCACACCATTTTATTGGTATATTGGTATTTTCAATTTTAAACTGATTTCTTTTTCCGATTCAACACAATTCTGAAACTTTCATTAAACCGATCTTATTTATGGCCAGTTCGTGGCAAAGCCAGCCAGTTTAGTATGGTTTTCTTAACATTGATGTATACTGACCATACTTGCAAATGGAGCGTGTGTGTGTGTATATCTTGTGAAAGCCTTTTGGTTTTTAGCTTTCCATTATTGTGACATCAAATTCTCTTAGATATGACAAAGTTTTCGCAAGAAGAAGAATAAAATTCCCTACTGTTATTTGTTTAACAACATTTTGGTGAATGGTTTAGCATGATCTATGTAAAAGAGTACAAAAATGAACACAAGGCATAACATTGCGACATAAAGAAAAATTGATGTTTAACATGTATAATTGTATTGTAAGGTTAGTGAGACTGTTGTTGCCAATTTTATTCGGGTGAGTTGAAGGTAAAATTCGAGAGTATCATATGCTGGTCTAACATCCGTTTGAGTTGCCTCTCTTGTTCTTCAATCCTTGATTGTAAATTCCTTTGTATCTGAAAAACCATGCCATCAATATTTGGTCCATTACCAAAGATTCAATGGAGAAAAAATAAAAATTAAAGAAGAAAACATTTTTTACCTCTAGTTGCTCATGTAGACGTCTCTGGACATCGAGTTGCAGTTTTAATGTTTCAGCAATGCTCTGGATGCCTCTGAAGATGAAAAATAACCTCATGAAGTTCTAAAACACAGAAAAGAATGCTTGGTTCTGTGTAGTATGCAGTAAAATATAGATTTGTTTTATTAATGTGTGCAAGAGATCCCGAGTCAAAATTTAAAATGCTTACGTTTTAGAGTCGAATTTTGATGTGAGATTTGTAACACCTGTTTTTCCTGAATTCAAGCACATAAACATTAGTTTCTTTTTATTAGATGACCCATATATATGGAAATTAATGTGGTTGTGAAGTAGCGCAAGAGTTGTAGCACAAGTGTTACAGCCAGCCAAGGGGAATATAATAATCAATAATTAGCTCACGTTACACTTCGTAACTAGTAAGGGAAAATTTTAATTTTAGTTGAATCTATAGTACGATAGATTGAGATGTTCTTCTTCTGTGTTTTTTTTTTGCTTTCGCAACCGATTTCCGGTCTGGCACACTTGTCAGCGAATCCGGAATCGGGTAATGCAGATGCTCAATTATGAGAGCATCCTTATAACTCAGTTTGCTCCATGCACATCCATATATGATTCGAACATGGGTTGATGTTTAAGAATTTGAGTTCCTTATTCAACTCAACCAGTAGATAGTTGGTTCCTAATTTAAACGGGGCTTTATTGGAAGAGTTATTCTATGCATGCTTGGTTACTCTCATTTTCATAAAGTAACTATTGTTGTCATTTGTTAGCATTTGATTAGTCTAGATAGTTTGATTCAAATGGTGATAAAAACAAAGTAGTTATTACTTTCTTAACAAAGAGTAACAATTTTATTAAGAAAAAGGCTACTAGATCAAAACGAGGAGGGATTAGACATTTCAACTATGTTACGGACCTCGTCAAAATTGTCAAGATTACATAAAAAAGTATTTAATATTACAAACATCTTAATATGAGTAAGAGAGAGTTATTCCGAGTGCCAAAAAAGAAAGGTATTCTAAATAATTATAAGTAATGCCTAAATATAAAATCTCAAATACTAGATTTTCTAATTAAATCAAGAACATGTATGTACTTTCAATAAATTCTGAAAGTCAGTAGTAAAGGAAAGTTTCTCTTAGTGAAATCGAGGACATGTGCTAAAGGCAAAACATTTTTAATAGGAAACTGAAGCAAAGTTAAAATATAAGAACAAAAAAAGTATTGCTTATTTGTGTAGTTGTAAAATAAGATAACAAAGGTTTTATCATCTCATTCATAGTGTCAAATTAAATTTAAATTATACGCACTCATAACAAACAACAAAATAAACTATGCCTCATAAACAACAAATAAATAATAATCGTAAAACAAACATTGGGTAGTGTTGTGATTTATGAGACGAATATACCTTCTGTTGATTCCGGAATATATCTACCCACCCGATATTTCTGTTAACACAAAAAAGAATTGTTTAATTGATCTACTGTCAACCAATGTAAAAGAAACTATAATTAGAAAAAAAAAGGGGTTAGTTCCATTTTGCTGAAAGTCAAGTAGACTAATATTTTTAAAACGAAATATAATGTTAAAATGAAAAAAAAACTTATTTTTAAAAGCGAAATATAATGTTAAAATGAAAAAAAATCTAAGGAACTCAACTAAATCTGTCAAAATAATCAGTTAGAGAGTAAATTTGTACATTTTTCAAAGTAAAGGTGAGAGTTCTTGAACTCGAAACTTAGCCTCTTCAAAATTCATATTTATCAAAAATAAAATATCAAAATATGTTATTATCATTATTATACTAAACACATGAAAAAGGTTAAAAAAAAAAGCTTTTGAACTTTGTTCAAATTGTTTGTTGCTATGCTTTTACTAATAAGCTTAAGCTTCCATGTCATGTAGTTGGTTTGATTTTTAAGAAATTATACGGTTTTACTAAGTTTAGCGGGTAAGAGAAACAAACATCGGAAAGTTCAAGGTTAGTGGATCATTTGTCCCAAGGGGATTTATTTAGTAACTATTATTATTATTATTATTATTATTATTATTATTAAACAAAATATATAGGGAAGAATAAAGAAGATGAAACCTGCAAATGGCTCTTGATATGAAAAATGGTCAATCCTTGAACATCCATCATCTTAAGGATCAGCTTTGGAGTAGCCCCTGCAATCAAAATCATTTATCTAAAACTATTTGTTCATTAATTAATCACAAATAATCTATTCTGGGTACTAATTAGTCAATGTTTAAGAAATTAAAACTAATTACTTTCAGGTCCCCCAAGACGATTTACGCACTCAACGAATCGCTTATGAAGATCTTCAGTCCATTTAATCCGCCTTTTACATGCCATTGTTGCTGCTGAATTATTACTACTGCACAACTTTGCTGCCTGAAAATGAGAACTTGGTTTTGTATTAGAAACCTGCCATCATTGGTTAATTAAGAGTAAGAATTTGATTAATGCTGATTAATATGAATAAAAATCATTACAAAAACATTCATATATATCAAATTCAAATACCTGATGATTTTGGTAATTATTGAAACAGATATGGCTTTGCCTTGCTTGATTAAAAGCAGCCAAATCATTATTCCTATTAGGTTGGCTCGTGATCTTTTGTAGAATTGTTGGATTCTGATCAATATTATAGAATTGTAAACTGAAATTTGGAGATGACCTATCAGACTGCAATGATATTTGCATCTTCCAATTAGGCTTGTTTGATTGAGAAGATGAAGAGCTTGATATTTGGGATGAATCATTATATAATGATTCATATTTATTGGGTTCTACGACTTTCCTATTAAGGCTATTCATTTCTGCTCTCAAATACATAAAAATATTATATCTTCAACTTATAATATGCTTTAAAGAGTAATGAATTGGGTTTTACATACTTTTTTTATTCCGGAAAGGAGGGCCAATTAGGGTCATATATTAGATTAGTAAGTAGTTGTGCGCCAATTTTTAAAAAAATCTATAAAGCAAATAGATCATAGCAGGAGTTGTTACTCCAAACTTTTAAGTGAATCATATTTCCTTAAAAGTAAAATTCTAAATTAAAATTTGTAAGTTTATTTTTTCTCGAAAAAATGTCAAAAAAATAAGTTACTTTTAAGTGAAAAATAAGAAGTTACAAATACCTATTTTTAAAAAGTGATTTTTTTCTTTTATACTTTTTGATCAAGTAAACCACATTATTATCCTCATATTATATTCAAAATCCAATACCATTGTATACAATATGTCATTTTTAATTTTTTTTAAGATTCAACAACTTATAAGAGACTTAGAATTCAATTTTGAAAAACATTTTTAGCTGTTTATAAGTAACTTAAAAATCAGTTTACAGAAACACTTAACTAATTATTATTAAACCCTTTAAAAGTTAAAAACATTTTTAAGTCTTATGTTTGGAGAAACACTTCTTAAGTTATGTAATATTTTTACATTTTCTATTTACAAATGTTCAAATATAACAACATCGACATGTCTGATAGTTATGTTACATTGAACAATGTTACAACTATTTTGTTTTTTTATAATTTTTTAGTTAAGTTTCCAAGCCTGGAGAAATGTGTATCAGTTTTGGAAAATATTACAGTAATAAGTTTTCTAATATAACAACAACGTTACACTTATATAATCATGTTACATTAAGTGTTTCTGACTTCTCATTTCAGTTTTGTAAGCGTATGTGAATGTGCATCAGTTTGGGAACTAATATATAAAAAGATGTTATATTTATCTTATAATTATGTTATATTGATATAATTATATAATAATTAAATGTTTTTTTTGCTTTTCAACTTAGTTTTGTAAGCCTATATACTGATGGGAAAAAGATTCTTCAATGTTGAAGTCAAATATTAAAATAATGTTGGTTTAATCATTGTCTTTCATTTCAAAATTAAAGATATGGATTAAAAATGTTTTTTCACTTTATTTCTTATAATTAGCAGAAATAAGAAACAACATTACTCTAATGTTTGACCTTCAACATTAAAGAATAATTTTCCATATAAATGTATTAGTTCTTAAAACAATATATATAGATGATCTACTATAACAATAACATCAAATCTTATAGTTATGTTACACTTATAAAATTATGTTATAGTTAAGTTTTTTTTATTTTCAGTTAAGTTTTATAAGCTTATATGAAGATGTATCGAATTTAGAACAACAACAACACATGCTATAATTATCTTATAGTTATGTAATAATGTTATAACTATGCTTGTATTTAAGTATTTTTAGCTTGTTAAGCCTAGAAAAATGTGTATCAGACTATCAGTTTCAGAATAAAATAATTGTAACTATAATTATGACCATAACGTAACTATAACTTATACCTATCATCTTCAATCAAAGCACTTGGGGGATAGTTACCCACGGAAATGCCTTTCATATGTCACACAAGAGAAATTTCTCGGTAGCTATGCGAAGACAAGGCAACGGGATCATAGGCATTCACACTAATTATTTTAGTGGTTTTTCTTTTTAGTTTGGTATCTTTATCATGTTTTAGCTTGTATGTGATGAACTAATTTATGTTGTATTCCCCTGTTATTTTTAACTTTATGCTTCTTGTTTTTCTTGTTTTTCTTTATATTAAATGGACGGTTTTCAGGCTTCAAGCTTTCATTAAATAAAAGGTTTGAGGGATAATAGTGGAGATGACAAAAAAATTATGGGATAGAAACATAGAACTAACGAAGGTATTAATGATAAATGTTGTTAGAATAGCAAAAATAAAAGTCCAAATTTTTTATTCTTGTGTGTTTCATGCGATTTTATGAAAACAGTGTTCTATAAATCCTCAACTAGGCGGTGCTGTATGCTGATTTATAAAACACAGAGAGAATATTAACTTAAAATATATTTGATTATGTCCTGTTTACCCCGTATATGACTGTCTAATCCCCCCTAGGACGTTACTTATCCCGATTTTTGAAACACTATACAAAAATCGTTCAACAATATTCGAGCGTTTAAAGCTTTCGGTGCATTAGAGGGAATAGGCGGGATCACATATGTATATATTTATTTTTTAAAAAAATATATGTTAATAATATAAATTCAATTAAAATATGAATACGGGAACGCACATTCAAAATAATTAAGTAATTACCTAAAGTTTATCATAATTAAAAATCATGTCTCTTACACGTACAAAAATAGTAGCATGCCTT